>ML811076.1:153388-165212 GCA_009831015.1 Picea engelmannii
CAAAACAACTTCATAAATTAGATGAACTTGCTTTCATTAATCAGAGATGCTACTGCATAGTTCTGGTATAAGTCGAGACAAGTCTTCCCCAAAGAACCGGAGGGGATATAGACCACAGTCACTACTCAAGACCTTGTTAACATATAAAGTTATCAAACTGCTACTAGAGGCTCAGACAATCAGAGAAGAGGAAAACAAGAAGGCTTGGATGCTCAAACAGAAGAGTGAATAATGACACTGATGATTTGCATGGGTACTTATAAGTTCGACCACCCAGGCCATAACCATACCTGCTGTACCCACATCCCGATGACCTCCTCAATTACAAAGAAATCACGATACTGCCATAGTCATAGTTTTCATCCTCATCATACCTGTACTTGTACCCTCACCCATTGGCACCCATGCAACATAGATTAGCAGAGTTGATACTTTCATGTGGATCCAGCTTGCATATCTCTATTGTTCCATATTTATGAAATAATAATCCAAATGCTATGCCAACATAAGTACCAGTTATGAGATATATGGTAGATGTGCATCTTAAATAAATAGGTACAAGGTATGAGGTATATGGTAGATTTGCAACTTAAATAATTTGGGAAAGTGCATCCTAGAAATATCAAAAAGTGTCCAGCAATGCAAACATCGTAGTAGGAAAATGAAATTAAATAGAGAAACTAAAGAATTTCAAGATCAAACTCTGCCTAGGAGGTTGAGATACAGAGTTGAAGATCTAATACAAACAGAAAACCACACCAGGAGAGGCAAATCATAGCTACATAATATACCAAAGAGAATACACAAAATCACATAACAGGTACAATGTAAGAATTGCACCATTTTTTGGAAGAAAAAATAATCAATCAACATGTTGAACAAAAATATATAGAAATTGGACAAGAATTTTGAATTTCCTTTTATTTGTGCTTAATAATCATTTAGTAGCAGTAGTGATCAACATGAAAGTATTGAATCAATATGGCCAAATGAAAGATTTATTTTTTGAAAATATGTTTATAACTTTATATTTGGTAAACTCTGTATTGTAGGCTCTTATTTCGACCTTGAAGTAGCATCTTATTGATTTTAAACTGCTCTATAAATGTTTATGCTGATATCAATTTAAGTGGCTGTAGAGCTAGAGTTAGGAGTTTTCTATTGATGCAAGTTTTTGGTCTTGTCTTCGATGTTTTTAGCCAACTACTCATTCACTATAGTTTCATAGTGTGCTTTATTCTTGTGTGTAACATACAAAGTTGGTTCTGCTCTCGTTTCATTGGTATTCTTCACTTTAATTAAATTTGAAAAATTGATAGAAGGCTCTTGAGTTGAGTTTCCTTGACAATGTTCAAAAATGTTCATTGATAGCAAGAAAAGGGAAAACATGACCAACAAGTTCGTGATCTTGCAATGATGGTGGAAAGGCTAGAGAGTGGTCGACAGAAACTTCTATCTGAGGTTAGTGTTCATGATTGCATTAAAGCCATACTTATTTCATTTATAGTGAGGTATCTTGATGCATAAACGTTATTTTTCTTGTTAATAATGGAATGATTGTAGATTGATACTCAATCCTTGGAGATAGAAAGGCTGTTTGTGGAGAATGCAAACCTATCATCTGGTCTCAAGGATATGACAAGTGTTGCTTCTCAGTGGGAGAATCAGGTATACAAATACTAAAGTTGCTTAAGGACTCTGCTCTTTTAGTATTGGCAAGGCCTGGATATTTCTATTCTTGACTCAGTGCTATGGAATCTCTTCATGTTTTTGAAGGTCAATTTTTAGTCATGTGGTCTCTTTTAAAGAAAAGTATAGCTATACCGATGGCTGAAAGGGTTTCTAATTCGGATTGGCTGATAAATAGTAATGAACTTTAAAATCAACATGGTTAAATTCATTTTTCAAAATTATGTTATTCAATTCACAATTCTTTGTTAATAAATAACAGTTTTTCATGTTACCTGTTGGATAATTATCAAGCTTTCTATAAAAACAATTCAGATTCATTCATCTTGGCACTCAAGAACACTACATTTTCAGCCTCCATATAGTTAAATCAGGAATTAGCTGAAAAATGTCACAATTTTTTTGGACATCTAATTTAAACTTTGTATAGGTTTTCCAGCTGCTTTCTCCCTTGTTCCGAGGTTAAAGTGGAGGGGTATGTTTTATGTATAGCACCCAATTCACATGGAAGGACAACTACAAAGGATAATCTTTAGTAGTTCTCAAGATGGCTAGTTGAATATCCCTTTTACAAGTAGAAATAAGAAACAACATTCTCTGATTATTTGTACTATTCTATTTTAAGAGTTGATTGATGGGAGTGGATGGGCTCCCAACTTTAAGTTTTTGGCACCCAGCCAGTGGGGAACTGGACCGCTCTGATATCACTTATTATGCATTGGATGGGTTCATAGTCGATTTTGCACGCAAATCACAGAAATAATGGCACCCAAAGCACACAGTAATATATATTGAAATATATAACCATATTGATTAAGAATGAATGATTCATGGATTAAAATGATCAATGAGACCTCTTATATAATGTTGAAAAGGTGAGTCATAGTGAAGAGCCATGACCTTTAAGGGACCTAACTAATAATAAATAATAATAATAATTGTCCCAATTAGGTTCATTACATGTCCTCCCTCCTGGATATGCTTCATCCTTGAAGAAAAATTAAGCACCAATGTTGAATTGATGCCAGAGATCATTTTCAACCATGAGTCAACAACAGATCGTATTCCATCATCTTGTACATGAAGGCTTCTATTCATTATGAAGATCGGAAAATTTATTCCTAGAGAGAAGAATATTGTGGCTTTGTACATGTGACGAGGATCCAAGAAATAATGAGTAGAGGATGACGCAGTAGAAATGATGGATAGATCTCAATCTTGGGATCCAATTGATAATATAATATCTTCAAGGAAAGTCATTTCGATCCTTTGTGAACCGTCATGGGTTGAAAGGTTGTGACCCAAACTTCATCGATGTATGTGGCTTTGCTTGATTCTTCTTCAGATGTAATGATTTGAACTTCAAGTTAATCGTCAACCCTGAAAGTTGTCTCAACTACTTGAAATTTGCATGGTCATCAATGCGTTCTTCAATACACTCCTTCCTATGTGCTTCTATTTTATCTAATGAAGTTTCAGTTTTGGTTAAGGACTCTTGAATGTCTAGGAATTTCACTGCCAGATATGGCTTCAACGGTTCTTCTCATCTTTTAACAACATTTAGAACTAGCACATGGGCAGCTGGTGAAACTTCTCACTTTTCAAGTTATCAATAAAACATATAATAATTGTTGTGATAAATCTTTGCTTTTATCTAAAATCAACGTAATAATTGTTAGCATCAAGGCAGATACAATTTCAGTGTGATTCAGTGATTAACAACTAGCCTAACATCTTTGTCTTGGATTCTTGAAAGATCTGATTTTGCCAGTGTACTTAGTGATGCAAACATTGTGTCTAATATCTTCTCAGAAGGAAATTGTTCTACCATAGATAAATAGTTTTTAACTTGCTCTAAGATGTTAACCAGTTCATTCCTAGAGTAAAGCAGGTGTTCAAGTTGTATCCCAACTTCAAGGAGCTTCTGTGCAAGATCATTCTTGTCCATGTTGCTATGAGACTTCTTAATGCTACACTTTTGCTAAGTGATGGTATCCAATGAGAATGTGCTCTAACTTTTGAATGGTGTCTTCATCTTCAATTTGGAACTTCGGCACTTTTTAATTGAAAAGAGTATTTAGATTTTTTAACTTCTAATTATATAATGATAATATACATACTTTTATAACTTTTTCTAATATATATATATATATATAAACTGTGTTCTATTAACTTCTATATACTATTATATTAATCTATAGCTTATATATAATCTTCAAACTTCATGTCTGATCAGCCTCTCGTAGGATTAGAAGCTTCAACAAAGCAAGGCGACTCTTAGCCTCAAGCATTTTGATTTTGGTTTACCTTGATAAGTTTTAGAGGTGCATTGTCACTCTTGATCCCAAAAGACGTCACGGTAGTGATGGTGTTGATGTGGAAGCCAACTGTAGGAAGCTGGCAGGTGCTGTAGTGGGAGTCAGAAGATGCTGCAAAGTGGTGGTGCTGTTTTGGATGCACGAAGGTTATTGGGCAGCCTATGATTGAATGAACTATTCTATAGTCTAAATATTAATTCCCAATCGTTGCCTAAAGTATTTTTTGGGCATTTTTTCTTTGACCAACCAATATATTTTTGATTGGTCTTGATTTTTCTGTGGCAGCTAGGGCATCACACTCCATGAAAAGCAATAAGCAATGAGCTGCAGAGCATTAATGGCAGTATATGCCCATATATATACTATCTGATGTACATGCACGATCAGGGAAAGTAATAAGCACCGAACTGCAGAGCATTAATGGCATATGCACATATACACCATTGGATCTCTGCATGATTTCCATGCACGCACATCTGATGGTGTATATATGGGCATATACTGCCATTAATGCTCTGCTGCTTGGTGCTTGTTGTTTGCCCTCCACACCTCCCCTGGCTTCCAAACACAGGTAGTTGGCAAATCCCAATGTAGGCTTTCTATTGTAGGGCAGAATCTTTGTTGCATTTGTAGGTTGAGTTGTTGGTGATTTGCAGGACATTTGTCTTGTGCAAATGGCAGTGGTGGTCTTAGGTGCTACATTCAGCTACAAGGTGACAACCACCAAAAGAAGTGCTTTTCAATTTTTTTTCCTTTTTCATGTTTGTTCTCCAAGAATAACCTCATGCTTGAAGTAGCCAAAAGGTCCAAGGCATTCCATCAAAAAGTCAACTAAGTCATGGATATATGTGTCATAGCTATTATAACCACCTTGTATCAAGGAGTCATCAAACTAAGGGCTGAAACGTGAATCCATCAAAGGAGTCAACCAGCTCACATGCTACCATGCATCCAAGTGGAATATCCTCAAAATAGCCTTATAGATCCATGAAGTAAGGGGATGGCCCCTTCCAATAAGCCATATAAATGTGACAACACCTCCTCCATGTGTGCCCATTGCCAACCCATAGATTCACAAAAGGAGGTAAACTCATTAAATTGCAATCATGTATCCATGTGAAAGGTCACCCAATAAGCTCTAGATCCCAAAAGTAAGGGGACGACTGACTCAAAATCTGCAATATTTAGTGGTTAGGCCTCATAAGGTGTGCCAACTAGAGAGAAGCAAGGGAATGCTCTACTAGAAATCATCCTCTACATCATCATAAACCAGCACAAGTGTGAAAAAAACCCATATTATCAAGGGCGCTCATGCAACATATCTCCAACCAAGTCAAAGTGGGTCAAACTAGGATCACCTAAACATGTGTGCACAAGAGGAGCACTCCACTAGGAGTAATAGTCCATGTCATCATAAAGTGTTCTAGATGTCAAAATACTCCAATGAAGCTAGGGCACTCAAGAGCTAGGCCTTGCTGTAGTCAATCAAGAGCCAAAACCACTGTTGAATGCTATAATCATCCTCCAAATGTGTACTAGGTGACCACTCCAAGGAAAACCATAGCATATGTCAAAATAACTCCTGTCCAAGTTTAAAATTATGCAAGAGAGCTAGGGTTCTATCTCAATAAGCCTTCTAGTGGTCAAACTACCATAAAAAAGTGTGCCGTAAGGCTAACTCCATCAAGGAGTATTAGACACATCATAGCAAAGTGGTTGATGCGTACAATTCCCTCAGATCTCCTAGGGCATTCTAATTAGGAGGCTTCAAGAAATAACTGTTTAGCACATGCTAACTCATCAACCAGATCACCAAGATGCCAACATAAGTCAGATGAAGTATTAAGCATTCACCATCAAGTGCACATTAATATACTGATCCATCAATTAAAGATGTGCAACCATGAAGAGAGAATCAAGCCATGATAGTCCTCCAAGGAGAACATGAATCTCCTCCACTCAGACATCATCCAATCATTGGAAAGTACAATCTCCAAGTCAATCGTAAAAGTCCATGAATAACATAATGCACAATTGAAACATCTTCTACCAAAATTCCAACCTTTGGAAGGCTAGAATCATAATGCCACCTTACAAATCTCTAAATCATGTGATGAAAATCACATGTGCAAGCCTCATGCAATATGAGGGATAACATACCCGATTGGCAGTAGCTCCACGATCTTTGGCAAATTTGTTTATTTATTACTTAGATGATTCTTGATACCGAGTTTGATTATAGTTCTCTATTTTCTTGTCAATAATTGTGGTTTTCTTTATTAGAAAATTAGAAGATTTAGAGCAGAAATAACAAAATATACCAAGATTTAGAGCATAAATGATGAATTATAACAATAGTAGGCAATTGTAGAAGAACCAGAATACCACAAATAACAATACCCTCATTTATTGATGAAATCAATGTTCACTTGCCTCTTCAAGGGGGCAACCTCCAGGTGAGCAGAGCTCCAATTAGAAAAAGACATCTCATTACCTTGCTTCTACTTCATTATATGATTTCTATCTAACCTCCTAGGAACTTTCTAGTTGGCGGAACCTTCTAATAAGCCTTCTTACAATTATTGCTTTCACACTATATTTACTACATGGGCCTTATTTAATATTGATGGCTTCAATGCATAGCAACCTATCTATCTACTTAAGGAGGTTAGGGTAAGACCCTAACATGCCCTCCCCCTTATACAACATCAATGTCCTCAAGGTTGACGATGAGGGAATTGCTGAAGGATCTATGCTGGTTCCCATGTGGCATCCTCGCGTTGGGTATCCTTCCATTGTATCAGGACTTCTTGTATAGTGTGCTAGGGGAGACACCACTCTCTTTTATTGAGGATAACCTCTTGTTGCAACCAAATTGAACCTTCTTCATCTAGTTTGGAAGGCAAGTTTGAATATGCGAATTAGAGTTGACCACCTTCTTTAAGCAGGAGACATGAAAGATTGGATGAATTTTAGAGTGGCTAGGAAGCTCCAATTTGTAATCCGTTGGCCCAATACGTTTGAGGACCTTATAGGGGTCATAAAACTTGGGAACAAGCTTCTGGTGGTGGTTTCTTTGAGTGAGGCCTACTTATAAGATTGTAGACATAGGAACACCTAATCCCCTTCGTTAAAATGGCATTAGGAACGATGCTGATTTGCTTGCTACTTCATTCGGTTTTGAGCCAGGACTAGATTATTCTTGAGAGTGTGGAGAATGTCAGCGCGATCTATGAGGGTTTTGTCGACCCCCTGCACCTTAGAGAATCTTAGTAAGTAGGATAGTACTGATGGGGGATTTTGGCCATAGACAACCTCAATGTGAGTCATTCAAGTGGCACCATGATAAGTTGCATTATGCCGCCATTTGGCTAGAGGTAACCATTGGACCCATTGGGATTGTTTCTCTGAAGTAAAGAAACTCAAATATGCTTTCAAGCACTCGTTGACAACTCTAGTCTAACCATCAGTTTGGTGGTGATATGTGGTGTTGAGATTCAATTGAGTACCCTGGAGCTGAAACAACTCTTCCCATAAATTGCTAGTGAAGGTGGGGTTACGATACATCACAATTGAGTGCGACAATAGGGGCCTTGGAGGGATGTTGGAGAGCACAAAAATGAATGTATTTGGAAAGGCAATCAACCACAACTATGATTACAGATTTATTGCTAGATTTTGGTAACCCCACATGAAGTCCATGAAAATGTTAGTCCATACAGCTGGCGAAATGGGTTAAGTTGGTAGTTCGCTTAGAGGTTTCACTGCCTTTCCCCTGTGTTGTTGCAAACATAATTGAGCTATAGTGCCCCAAATGCCCCTTTTTAAGAAGCTTTTCTTTACAGTGGGAGATGTTGATATCTGGCAAGCCAGTTGTAAGTCTTTTAAAAGTGTAGCTATGCCCCTTTTGCTGGAAACTCATGTATAACTCACGAAAATCCATGTTACTAAGACCTAATGTTTGTAACCATTCAACACCCAATGCAATGTCACAACCACCCATTTCAATAGGAAGCATGTGGGTTTTCAGAGAATAATCACCCATTTGAAGCCTCTCGTTTTCACAACAACCACAACATTTCATAGAACCTCCATTAGCAATTATGATTTGGAAGTTGTTCATAGCATGGATGTAGTAGTGGGTTTCTTGGGCTATACGTCAATGAATGAAGTTATGTGTGCTATTGCTGTCAATTAAGACAATGACTTTGTGATGTTTGATGTAGCCAATCAATTTGAGGGTTTGGTGAGTAGAAATAGTAGTCAAGGCATGCAAGGAGATTTGCGGTTCAACATCCTGTGGATTAGACGGGGGAATGTCTTCAACGGATGTATGAAGGGCCTATGGGGGTACAACTTCAACTTCATTATTAGAAATTTCCTTCAAAATGTCCACAAAGATTTTTTGCTCCTTACATTTATCCTCGTTGCAATGTCAACTTGAGTTAACTTGTGGATCTTGAGAGGTGGAGAGGATGGAGAGGGATGGGAGGAGGGGGAAAATAGTGGGATAGAAACGAGGAATAAATGGGGTCTTTTTTATTTGAGCATTCATCACTTTTTGGGCTTCTCGGGCTCTTTGAGAGTCTTCCAACCAAGTATTAGGATGAGCCATTAAGACTTGTGCACATATCTCTTCTTACATGCCACTGATGAAGCATTTTTTGAAAAAAGTGTCGGACATGCTATCGGTGTAGATGGCTAGCTGCTCAAAAGCGGAATTGAAATCCTCAATTGTGCTAGATTGTTTAAGCTTGGTCAGTGGTCCCAAATAATGAGTGTCTATTTCAAAGCGTGCATAGAGGTTTGAGACAAATTGTCTATAAATAATATAAGCCCTGTGGGATTTCTTATGCCATTGCCACCATTACCAATGTTTAGGATCCAAATATAAGACACCCACGTGAAGTTTCATCAAGTCATCTGTGATGCCATGTAGGGAAAAGTAGTGTTCCATTTGAGTGACCCATCTTGTGGGGTTGGACCCATCAAATTTGTTGAGATCGACTTTAGGAAGTGTTAGTGTTTGTAGCTCGGACAAGTATTTCTGTAAGGGTGTCTACTTGCGGAAATCGTCATTAAACGTATCCTATACCTTTGTTAGAATTCACTTTATTAATTTATTAATAAAGTGAATGTCTTTTTATTAAAGTTACTTTTAATTAATAAAGTGACTAAGTTAAAGTCACTTAATGATTTAATTAAAAGAGTTGTTGATCTCACGATCTAATCTTGACTGTTGAGATTAGATAAATGGCTCAAGTCAAAAATACAAAAGACAAAAAGGGTAAAGG
Organism: Picea engelmannii; assembly: GCA_009831015.1. Taxonomy (NCBI): domain Eukaryota; kingdom Viridiplantae; phylum Streptophyta; class Pinopsida; order Pinales; family Pinaceae; genus Picea; species Picea engelmannii. The sequence goes on from ML811076.1 coordinate 162,690, forward strand.
AAAAAGACACAAGGAGAATTCATTTTCACAAGTAACGTGAGGTGAAGGAGAGGCAAAATTAGATCTGATTTTTCCAGCATTGGTGAGGAAGAGGGACAGGTACAACACATATTTCAAGGCAACATAGAAATCGAGAAAGCATGTATTTCAATTTTCAAGGCAGAACAGATTTCAAAGCGACACCGAAATCGAGGCAGCACATATTTCAAGGCAGCACAGATTTCGAGGCAGCACATATTTCGAGGCAACATGAATTTCGAGGAAGCATGCAGATCGAGGCAGCATGTGTGAGCTGCATTTATTACCAATCAGATTCGTTTGTACAACAGGCGGTACAGACAGCCTCAGTGATCAATAAGCACGCAGATTGAGGCACTGTAATTTTCAGGTTTGCAGATTTTGATTTTGGTTTTGGTTTTTCTTTCTTAGAGCCATTTCCCTGTGAGGGGAGCTCTTGTAAGTTCTGAAGATATTTTGAATATTGAACTGATATGGAAGAGCAGAAATAATTGTGTACTGTGTGTGATTGCTTTTCTCGTTTTCTGCTGCATGCAAGAGTTAATAATTTCAGCAAAGTAATTAGATCTGATCTGTTCACTTAGTTAGCTGATTTTAGAGTAAATTAACAGGAAGTCTGTGCAACATGTGAGTCATCTGATCATGAACAAGCAGGGGGGAGTGATGCCCACAAGGATTGGATGATTCGGCCCCTTTTGGAGAGGTTGGGTCGGCCATTGATAACCTTAGGATTATAAAGTGAGGATCCGATTCTGTTTTGCCATGAGTTTGGACTTCTGGTTGGGTAGCGGCTCGAGGTTGGATAGCTTGTCACGGATATCATCAAGATTTTGCGGAGCAGAGTGGTTGTGGTCTATCTTGTGTTAGAACTCATCACACAAAGTTTCCAGAGAGGAGACTTTGGTGGAGAGCTCTACTTCTCGAGTGGTAGCCATAGAGATTTGGGTCGACACAATTTTTTTACTAGCGAGTAGTACAAATGCAATTGACACTGCGTTTGGGTCTTTTGAGATAGATGCCTAGTAGTGGTATGGGTTGGTCTGCCAAAAAGACTTACTAGAGAGTGTTACCCCGACGATCAGATCGGTAAGGATTTTGTTGAGTTAGATCTCAAATAAGTGTGCAGGCAGGACACAGACCTTTTTAAAAAAAAATTGCTACTCTTGGCAAAGTTGTACTCTCGCTTGACTATTATTGCATTGGCAGAATTCCCAAATTCTCAATACTGCAATTTATGTAGGAATTTCGCAGATTAGCAATAGAGGACAGGGTTTCCAAGGTCATGAGGGAAAGAGAGTGCTAGGTTCTATAGCTCTCCGATATATGTGCAGGGTCCAACCGTAGTACTTGACCAATCTCTTAGGGCACCAACTAAGGAGGCTCGACTCTATCCTTAGCTGTACTACCCAATTACCCAGGTACTAGAGAATAATCTTCTCGAGTGTTGTTCTGGGTGCATTATAGAAACAAGATGGTCGATCGACTTATCTAACACTGGTTTCGGGTAACCTAGGGGACTTACGATATACTTGAAGGTATTGGAAGTGAAATTCCATATGCAAGTGTTGTCTGATGCGGTATTACTCGAAGGGGTACCAACAGGGCTTACAAGGGTGTCCAACCAAGTGAAACCACTTGTATTTCTTGTGTGTATTCTTCTCCGACTGCAGATTTACCTGCTGAATGACATATCATTGTGTTATTTATACACATTGGAATATGTCTCTAGCCTAAACAAATTTCTCAAAAAATATTGGCCAAGGAAAGTGCTTTGATACTACTTGTGTGTTCTTTATTAGCAAAATAGAAACTCCAGAGCAGAAATAACAGAATATAGCAAAATTTAGAGCAGAGATGACAGATTATAACAGCAATAGGCAATTGTAGAAGAACTAGAATACCAGAAGTAGCAATACCTTTATCGATGAAAGAAATGTTCACTTGCCTCTTTGATGGGGCAACCTCCAGATGAACAGAGCTCCAATTACAATATGCTTCACGAGACATCCCATTACCTTGCTTTTACTTCATTACATAGTTTCTATTTAGCCTTCTAGGAACTTTCTAGTAGGCAGAACTTTCTAGTTAGCCTTTTTACAATTAATGCTTTCACACTATATCTACTACATGGGCCTTATTTATTGGAGATGGTCTCAAATTTCAATATGTTGCTATCTATATACTTAAGGGGATTAGGGTAGGACCCTCACATTAATACAACAGCGGAATGAACAGAAATTAAGAGTTTAGAGTCGATGGCCTCTCTGCCTGAAGTTTCTGTCACTTTGCCAATGGTGAACAGAACCTGCTCTGATACTCCATTTCCCACACAAAGTGCAGAAACCATGGCACAAGAAGCACACTAATATATATTGAAATATATACTCATTGAATAAGAATGAATGGTTGGTGGTTTACAATATAACAATGAGACCTCTTATCTAATGTTGAAGAGGCGAGTCATGGTGAATAGATGCGACCTTTAGGGGACTTAACTAATAATAA
>ML811076.1:182138-202207 GCA_009831015.1 Picea engelmannii
TACGATGAAATCTATTTTGGTAAATGATAATCTTGTGAATGTGTAAAAGTATGAATTATGGGATATTGTGGAATCTAATTCAAATTGGAAAACTTTGATGTAAATGTATTGGTACGGGAATACCCAAATTGAAATGATGAAAGCATGCAATTATATGATGATAATGCATAGAAAAATATGAGTTTTGTGCAGACTAATTTGCAGGTTATGGGCTATGAAATAGCCAAGTGATAATGATGATGAAAGTGGATAATGGGACCACTAATCGGGAAACGTTATGGTATGAATAATATATATGGAAATTATATTGATTTGAATGCATTGCTATGATACATGGACTATTGCATGATTTTGGTACTAACACTGCCCAAAACCAAATAAACGATGACAAAACCTCTAGCAACACGATGCCCCTGTGTGTTCCATTGTAGGGTGTTGACCCTGGTTCTGTTAGGAGGGGTGGAGGCTTTTCCCACCATGTATCCTCCATTATAGGGTGTTGACCCTGGTTCTGTTAGGAGGGGTGGAGGCTTTTCCCACCGTGTATCCTCCATTATAGGGTGTTGACCCTGGTACTGCTAGGAGGGGTGGAGGCATTTCCCACCGTGTATCCTCCGAAACCTGAAGTCATGGGAGAACGGTGCTAGTCACGCTCCCCAGGTCGTGTGATGATGACTGTCAGTTGCCTGTTAGGGAATCTTGGTCGAGTGAACGACACTTCCACTTACGATTTCTATTTGGAGTTAGGTCAGTATAGCTGACACTCCAAGATAGTCTAGCAGAGGACAGATAGGAATGGAGTTGGAAGTAGGTTAGGAAGGAAGGATGAGTAGATAGTTGAGACTTTATGGGGATCTGTCATGTGGTGGGAGTTGATAAAGAAAATGTGTATATATGAATATTCATTATGATGTAACTAAACCACAGTTGTTTAAAATAAATTATTGAATCGGATAATTGTGATTAAAGAATTTCTTAAACAAATAATGATTGTTGTCTTTTATGAAAGAATAGCCTTGCTGACTGGATTGAATGCATATGTAAATTATTAAAGAATGACAGTTTGATTATTAGTACATGCACGAGGTTTGCATGTACTAGCTACACATGCATTCCTTGTACATATACATTAATATGTATGGACTTCTTGATTTACTTACTGATATTGTTAGTTACTTGCTGTGAATGTATGAACCATGCCTTTTTCATTTGTAACATCAGATACCTTAACTTCGAGACGAAGTTTCTTGAAGGGTGAGTGTATGTAACAACCCTAATTGAATAAATGATTAAAGATTACAAAGGAAAATTAATTAAAGGAAATAAGTGTGACTAATCAATTAATAATCAAACTGAAGATCACATTTAATGACTTGTGACATAAATTTAAGAGATCAATAAAAAAAAATGAGATAATAGGGATTGCGTATGCAGTAGAGGGTGGTGTATGCAGGGCGAGAAGCCCAGAAATCCCGAGATGATAAAATATTAATGAAGGAACGAAGGACGGAGGACAGGGGGGGTGGTTGTGGAGGAAAGTCGTGAGTCGGTCAGGAGGAATAAGGGAAGGGAAGAGGGTGATGTGCGCACCATTCGGCGGGGGATGGATGCTGCAGACTGTATTGATGAGCCAGTTGTATGGGCCGAGAACCATCGCATTTTGCCGTGAGCATAATTTCTATGCACTGTGGTAATTGCTGTGCACTGTGGTATTGGCTGTGAGCCTGTTGTATTCTCTATGGACTGTTGGCTTGCTGGGAGCAAGGAACATAGTGTTCTGGACTGTGGCTTTTGATCAGGGGAGGCACCGAGTTGCTAGAGGTTTTGGGCACGGAGGGCCAGGATATCTGTAGATATCCTGGAGCTAGGTAGTTTTCTTAGTTGGCAGGGAGGACAATAGTTTTGGGCAGTTATTTGTTTGTTTGTGGCAGGGTTGATCTGTGTAGAAGCAGGCAGCAGGAAAGCAACATAAATTAGCATTAGAACCAGGTATTTGTTAAGTTATGCATTTACTTCATTCTACCAGAAAATTTATTATCCTGTGATAAATCTAAGTTACTGAAATTGCTGTTGGAAAAATCAATAATATGCTGTAAAATTGTTATCTCAGCTTAGAGAATAAATTGCTTATGAAAGTAAATAGATGTTTAGAAATATATGGGCATTACAAAGGGTAACATTGTGTCTCCACACAACTTTTGGAAACTGTTAACATAAACCGTGTTCATGTCTAGCTTTTCCCTTTTGAGTTTTATTTAGATTATGTTCTTGAACAGTAACTTGTTTCCAACAACTTCAAGAGGATTTCTAGTTTTGATTTTAATATGCATGAGGTAACACAAAGATGTATCACTGAGATCATAATTAATCTTTCAATAATTTAAATTAGACAGGTAGACATATCCGGTATTGGAAAAGAGGTTGACTCCCACAAGTATGATGATCTCTGTCAAGCTTTTGGGATTAAGAGGGAGTTGACAATGCCTTAAAATTCCCATTTGAATGAGTTTGCAGTAAGAAAGAACAAAACAATTTGTGAGGCAACTAGAACTATGATCAAGATCTTCCGTTGTCCTTTTAGGCCAAAGCTGCAAATACTGCAGTCTATATTCAGAATAGGTTTCCTCATAAAGCCCTAGAAGAGAAAACTCCAGAAGAAGTCTTCACTTGTAAGAAGCCTTCAGTTGACCATTTGAGAATCTTTGGCAGTCCTTTTAGGATCAAGATCTTCCGTTGTCCCTTTAGGCCAAAGCTGCAAGTACTGCAGTCTATATTCAGAATAGGTTTCCTCATAAAGCCCTAGAAGAGAAAACTCCAGAAGAAGTCTTCACCTGTAAGAAGCCTTCAGTTGACCATTTGAGAATCTTTGGCAGTCCTGTTTACATTCATGTACCAAAATAAAAGAGGACCAAGTTAGATCCCTCTAGAAAGAAAGACACTCAAAAGCATATATAATCCATGTACTAGGGAAAAAGTTCATAGAGGTCAGTAGAGATGTGACCTTCCATGATGAAGCAACTTTTCGTCGTTCTAGAGAACTTTCATGTGATGCAGAGGAGCAGGAAGCTCCATCTCCAAAACCTTCAGATTCACCACTTTCAGATGAGTAGAGGAAGGAGGCTAGAGAGCCTTTAGTGGATCCCATAAGGGATTATGTTGAGTTTCCCCTAGAGAAACCTCCTGTCAAAAGGAAGCCAGCTTGGTGCCGTGAAATTTTAAAGGAAGCAGAAAGTATGCAGCACCTAGAGGTACCTTCAGAGAAAGAAAGAAACTAGATAAATACTCAGGTCTTCTAGCACAGTTGAATCTTGTGATTGACTTAGAACCTTCCACTTTTGAAGAGGCTGCCAAACATAAAGTGTGGAAGGATGCCATGATAGAAGAGTATGAGTCAATATTGAAGAATGATGTATGGGAAGTGGTCCTAAGACCTCAAGTAAAACCGGTAGTAACCTCTAAATGGATTTACAAAATACAGCATGCAACAAAGGACAATGTTGACTAGATTTATGGCTCATGGTTTATCTCAAGAAGAGGAAAATGATTAAGATGGAATCTTTGCTCCAATTGTCAGTTGAGCAAAAGGTTTATATTAGGAAACCTGAGGGTTTTATGAACCATGGGAAAGAGCCACGTTTGCAAACTCAAGAAAGCCTTGTATTGATTGAAACAAGCTTTGAGAACTTGGTATGGAAGAATTGACAATTTTCTTCAAAGTCTTGGGTTCTCCAAGAATATAGCAGATCCTAATCTTTATATAAAGATTGTGAAGAATAATCCTGTTATCTTGGTTTTATATGTGGCTGATTTGTTCCTTAATGAAGAGGAACATCTGATAAGCTCAGGCTAAGAGGGAATTATCAACAAAATTTGAAATGAAGGACTTGGGTCTTATGCTTTACTTTCTTGGCTTAGAGGTGTGACAAAAATCAGGTGAGATCTTTCTCTCACAAAGCATGTATGCAGTTGATGTGCTTCACAGATTTGGGATGCTAGACTGTAAGTCCATGACCACACCTATGATTTTTAATCTGAAGAAATTACATGATCAAGCTTCAGGTTCAGATCCAGAAGACCCTACTGTATATCGTCAGATTATTGAGTCTTTGATGCATCTAGTACATACTAGACCAAACATTTGTTACGCAGTGAATACCCTCAACGAGTTCATGTGTGAACCAAAACTCTTTCATATGGTTTCTGCTAAGCATATTCTCAGATATGTCCGAGGGACTATAGCCTATGGGCTCAGGTACACTTGTAGTGGAGTTGTAATGCTTCATGGCTATACATATTCAGATTTGATGGGAAATAAATACAATGGATAGTAAAAGTACTTCCAGATATTATTTCAGTTTGGGTTCAACCATGATCTCATGGTCCAGCAGGAAGCAGAGCTCCATAGCCCAAAGCACTGCAGAAACAGAATACATTGCTGCAAGTATTGCTAGTAGAGAAGCAATATAGCTCAAAAAACTACTCTCAGACTTATTTAGTGCTGAGTGGGAACCCACCGTAATCCACTGTGATAACCAGAGATGTGTAAAACTCTCCGTGATGCCTATGTTTTCATGATCGAACAAAACACATTGAGATGAGATATCACTATGTTCGAGACATAGTGCAGAAGAACATTCTCAGTATTCAACATATTCCGACGGCGGAACAAACTGCAAATATTTTGACCAAGCCTCTGTCGTTGACAAAGTTTGTGTACTTTTGAGACAAGTTTGGTGTTGCTGAGAATGGTTCTCTTGATGAGAGGGAGGGTTAAAATTAAGCAACTGCAAGAGCCATTCTCCGGGAGGATGGAAAAGACCCTAACTGAGATCTAGGGCCCCCAGTGCAATCCTAGGGGTCTTGTTCTGAGATCAAGCAGTTAGAGCCATGGCAAAAGACCCTAGTGAGGGCCCCCAATGTATTGCTGGGGTTCTTGGTCAAGGACCAAACAATTTGATGATGTAAGTCCCTAGATGTGTTCTAGGGCCCTTGGATGTGTTCCAGGAAATCCTTGCTCGGTGCTTGGATTGATCCTTGGTTGTGTACCTTGGTGGATATAAGTCCCTAGATGTGTTCTAGGGCCCCTCGTTGTGTTCCAGGGAATCCTTGCTTGGTGCTTGGATTGATCCTTGGTTGTGTACCTTGGTGGATACAAGTCCCTAGATGTGTTCCAAGGAATCCTTGTTTGGATTGATCCTTGGCTGTGTACCTTGGTGGATATAAGTCCCTAGATGTGTTTTAGGGCCCCTAGATGTGTTCCGGGGAATCCTTGTTTGGATTGATCCTTGGTTGTGTACCTTGGTGGATAAGACCCTAGTGGTGACATAGGGCCCCCAGATGTGTTATGGGGTATCCTAGTGTAGGACCAGGCAGGTTCTTGGTTAAAGTACCAAGACAAGATGATGTGCGATCTTCTTCTCTCCTAGGATGGTCCATGAGACCTAGGAGCAATTAAGAAGAAGGACATGATCACATCAGTGACATTCATCTTATGCTGGGATGATAAAAACTTATAAGTTATCATGAGACTTATGTGGACATCTTGCCATTGAAGAAGACCCCTTTGACTTTGTCTTGTTTCCTCCCCTTGCTTGGGCCATGTCCTTCTTGTCTATTGTGATGTTGGTATTTTCTAGTCACTTTGACTTGTTGACTTTCTAATTAATATTTTTATTAATTAAAATATTAATTATTAATTATTTTTGTTTTTAATTGGGTTTTAATTAACCCTAAAATGTAGGGTTAATTTAATTAACCCTGAACCCCTTTCTAAACTATAAAAAGAACCTCACCCCTCACTCTCTCATTCAATTTTCTTCAGACACTACTCTTGGTCTGAATTTTGCCACGACCTCTCCTTTTTTCAGTTCTTAGTTAGGGTACGACTATCCTCTTTGGAGCTTTCTCTTGTTGTTTGAAGGTTGCGACTACCTTAGTTTTGCTGGTAGAGGGTTCGACCCTCCTTGGTTTCTCTTCTTGTTGGCTGTGATTCTTCATATGCTATTATAGGGTACGACTGCCCCATTCTGGTCTCCTCTTGTTGGTCCTGTCCTCTCTCCTTGTTGCTACATGTGCCGTGGCCCCCTTCTAGCCCTTCTCCTTCCTGCCGCTGCTCTTCCTAGTCTGTCGCTGCTCTTCCTAGGCTGCCACTGCTCCTCCTAGGTTGTCACTATCTCCTCTTTGATTGTTGTTGGTGTTTTTCCTGTGATGCTACTGTCACCTATTTTTTCCAACATCTAGGGCCTATTAAGACAACCCTAAGGCTGCTACCCTAAGCTACCCAAATTGTTGTTGTAGTCCTTACAGTTTGACAATTTTTGTTTGGACTGTTAAGGGTTTTTTTATTACAGCCTCTAGCTTTGTCATTGGGGTTTTATATCAGCCTTTCTACCTCTTCTGATTGGTCCTTGAGTTCTTCTTGGAAATATTGTTCACATAGATCATGATAAAGATCTACCCTTAAGGGTTTGATCCATGACCTTTATAGCTTTTTCTGAGCATACAAAAAAGAGGACAACAACAAGCTTCTAAGGTAAATCTGTTCTTTGTTTTTGATCAAGGTAATGTTCAGTTTTTGCTTTGCTAATTATCGGATTTGTTTATGTTAATGTTCATAATTATTTCTTATTGCTAATGATCAGATCTATTCATGTTCAAGATTTAGCTTATAATTGTTTTCTACATGTTCAAGATCTAGCTTAGAATTGTTTTCTACATGTTTAGATCTATTGTACTATTTCTTTGATCGATCTACTTCAAAATTTTTGTTTTGGTTGCTGATCTATATCTACTATAGTGAATAAAATTAAAAGAATATTACTGTTATAGTTTACTCTTGAATTTATAACAATGCCATGTAATGGTCATTCTAAGGAGTTGTTATTACTATGGAGAAGTAGTTGATTGCAAAGTTCAAATCCAACATAGTGGTTGTAAAATAAATAACACTTTGAAATCCTCTCTTATATGATGCAAGATGCCACAATTAAAGGGATTGTTCACATATATCAAAATCCTCTTGGTTGCCATGTAATGGTCATTTTAAGGAGTTGTTATTACTATAGAGAAGTAGTTGATTGCAAAGTTCAAATCCAATGTAGTGGTTGTACATAAATAACATCGCCCATCAGTTTTTTATACACATTTTTTAGTTTAGAGTTAAATGTTGTTGATATTGTTAATTCAATCTCCATATGTGCAAACAATGCATCATATCAACCTTTTTTATTTTTTCTAGCAACTTTAATCATTAGTTTGATCAAATTCTACACTGAAGTAATAACATAGGTCTAAATTGGCAATGCCAAAAATTGAACACAAATCAAATTTTACCTTTTGAATTGTACCAATCTTAATATTTTTGATGATTATGCATCTACATAAACCATTACAATTACCAAATCATCACGTGCTTCGAACATAATGGTTAGATTATTTTTTTTTCTTTTAATTCAAATCAAAGATGTTTGTCATTTTTTGTATTCTAGGTTTTTGCACTCCATTTCAAATTGTAAGGAACTTTTATTATCCTGCACACCAAATGCGTGTTACCCACTACCTATAACACTTTTGGCGGATACATATACATTTCTTCCAAATCCCATTTGAAGAAAGATCTTTTATATCCATTTGATAAACTTTCCAATGAAAAATATGTTGCAATAGTTGTAACGAATTTGATTGTTACCAACTTCGCTATTGAAGAAAATGTTTTATCATAATCCACTCCCTCTTGTTATGCAAAAATTTTGCAATCATCCTTGCTCTATGTTTCTCTAGTGAACCATTGTAATAGTTGCAACTAATTTGATTGTTACCAAGTTCACTAGTCGAGAAAATGTTTCATTATAATCCACTCCATTATGTAGAATCTTCTACATTCTTCTCTGCTTTAGGTTTGTCCAGCAAACCATTTGCATTATATTGTCTTAGAAACCCATTTGCAATGAATGAATTTTTTATTTGGAGATATTCTTTTGATACTCTTTATTATTTTTCATAGGTGCATCAAAATCCATGGCCTTTCCCCCTTATCATGCACTTTAGCTTCATTATAATATGAGGTTCAAAAGAGTTTTGAACCACTAGGATAAAGACAGATTAACATGTTCAACCTACTTTCCTTTCCTCATAAGTTTTTTGTTTAGTGGAGGAAGATCTTCCAACCACATCCTCTAAGGTGGTGTTGTACCATTTAAGTCTTATTTTATAAGTTATGTTGTCCACACCTTTGGTATGAAGACAATTAACATGTTCAACGCTGTTTCTTTTCTTAATAGGTCTTTCGTTTAGTGGAGGAGGATCTTCCAACCACATCCACTTTAGATTTTCCAATCACATCCTCTAAAGTGGTGGTGTACTATTTAAGTCTTATTTTATATGTTATGTTGTTCAAATCAACGCTACTATCAATGTGTTTTGAAGTGTTTTCAACTCCATCATAATTGTGTTTTTCATGCACATTAGCTCTTGATCATTGTCTCTAATCTTGCACTTGCTTCTCATGCAAGTTGGCCAATGTTTCAGCCTCAAAACTACCACCATCCACAATTGAGATTTTAGACCCAAATCACTTTGAAAAATCACCACACTGTCGTCCACAATGACATTGCCACTATTTGACCCTTGGTTATTAGTCACATATAGAAATCAATAAGTCTTACAAAGATCACTATAATAAATGTCAATTTTTGTTTTTTTACAATACATATATAGTTTGTATTAAAAAGGGTTGTAGTAAAACCAAGCAACTAGGACAAAATTTATAGATTAGGTCAAAACCATATGTTCAAAAAGAAAAATTGGTCCAAGGTCTACACATGAGGGATAACCATCTTCGAAAACCCTATTCTATTTTTGCATGTGTATTGTTTTACATATTGTTGTAGCAAACATATTATTAGGAAAAACATATTAAAACATATATGAAAGAGGAAATGCTATGTACTTGGCCTTCGCCGAGCTTCTTTTAATCTACACTTTTTTGTTGCGGTGTCATTTAGGGCCCTTTGTTTATGCTCCTTGCTATTAGTGACTTGAAATACATTGCATTGTTGCAATTCCAACTTTTGGGGATGCAGAAGGTCCTTGAAGGCCCAAGGGATTCTATTGTAGGGGAAGAGTCTACATGAGGAGGGTTCACCATGTTGTTTAGAATGTCAAGACATGCCACAACATGTTCCACGTGTTTCTTTACCATATCTATTTGAACAAAGATCTTTGGATTTCTACTACATTGAATGCCCATAAACACATCAATTGATTTTTGCAAATTTCTCAAATCAACACCATGCTTGGTTGTATCAATAGCACAATTTTCTCTTGCCACACCGCTTTGCTGAGATTTTTGTTCAAATTATGCTTTCCATTGCTCCCATCTAATCATGGAATTAATGATTCCACATCGGGTTTCTCCATTGTCCTTCATACATTGCTTTCTCAATTCCCCTAATTCACAAAGAATGCAACACCCTTTACTATAGTGACAATGTGGCCTCCTCCTGCTTACAAAGAGACCAGAGTGGGACTAAAATACAACTAGGATAGAATCGGGGCGAAACCAAAGCGCTCATAAATGAAAAATCACAAACTCATAATTGAGGGAAGGGTTCCCTGTAAGGCTCATTGAATTTCCAACTGATCACAATATTGTTCTCTATCCTTCTCACAAGTGTAAGGAGAAGTGGAGAAATATGATGTTGTTGGTTCATAAATGTATGTCGATTCATAGTGGGAACATTTACCAAGTCACTTATGTTATCACACTTTATCTCTTAAAAATTCATTGTGGGGTAGGTGAAAAATTGTCCACCCATTTATAACACTTACACCAAGATTCAAACCAACACCCAAATTTGCCTGATGATCTATCAAGGTGTTTTGATAGCATAGAACTTGGAAGAAATCAATTTGATCAAAACTATGCACTTCTAATAGTATTATTTTCACTAGACAAGCTAGGAGACCCTATCGACGAAGGGATTTGAATTTAACTGCTTGAAGAACTATCAACAAGTTTCGCATCACGAATGCTTTGCTTGCCTTTTGAGATTTAAGTAGTATGCCTTTGAACATGGCTAGAGCTTGGTATTCATTATTCATAAGAATCCTAATTGCCCATACACACTTTACTTCTTGATTTCCTCTAAAGTCAAGAATGACACACCCCACACTTGCCACCCCAAATAAATGTCAATTTCTTACATTTGGCATCCAACTTTGTTTTTTTCTCATCTGGAACATTCATATGCCATTGACCTACTAATTAAGGTGATTGACATTTAGGTCACATATTGAGAAAATATACATATATACTTCCTCTGCCCAATAATTGTTTGGAATTGTCCTACATTATAGCATACCATTAGTTGTCTCAACAAGTGTGCGATTTCTTCTATCTACAACCGCATTAAGTGGATGAGTATATGGAGAAAAAAATTAGCTTTGATGGTGAAACTTCAACATACACATTTGAATACAACTCACTTTCAATATTTATCTATTTAAAAGACCTTCATACTGTTCGACAACACAAGTATTCCAATAGATGACGAACACCTTCAGTAGTCACTCACATAACCAGATCAAAGGTTAACACATCAATGTTTTTATGTGGTAAAACCCATGTGGGAAAACATCCACGACCCCAACCATCGTGGCCACTTGAGACAATTTATTAATGTAAAATAAAAATATTACAAGAGAGTTTCTCACAATCAATCATTGACAAATGACTCTCCATGCTCTTTACATAGAGATCATGGACCAATGGGGTGTTAAGCCATAGATCAATGTAGCCATTAAGATCGAGGAGAATATGAGTCATCAGGTCACTCTATGCCGAGAACATATCGTGACCGTCAGATTACAAATGCATACTAATGTATATTTAAAAAACACTAAAAAACACAATTTAACCTAACGAAACATTAGACCAAGTTGGTCTGAACTAAGTCCTAAGTATCTAAATATCCTAATTTCCCCCCTTAAAAAAAAATTGGGATAGAATTGAAAGATTTACAAAGGCGACACAATAGGAGAAGGAAGGAGGCATTAGAGCCTATCCCTCCTTAGTGACAACTTCCTGAACTCCTAACATAGATTGAAGTTTGGAAAACTTTGTTTCTGTAAGAGACTTTGTGAAAATTTCTGCAACTTGATCTTCAATAGGGAAAAATAACACTTCAATAACTCGATCATGAATCAGTTTTTTGATGAAGTGAAAGCGTAGCTTGATGTGTTTGTTGCGCTGATGTTGAATTGGATCTTTGGCGAGCTCAACGACACTCTGATTTTCGTAGCAAAGGGTAGTCAGATGTTGTTGTTGGAATCCAAACTCTGAAAGGATCTGTCGAAGCCCCAAGGTTTCTTGACTTGCATTAACCACTGCTTGGTACTCTGCTTCCGCAGAAGAAAGAGAAATAACATGTTGTTTCTTACAAGCCCAAGTAACAGGTCCAGAACCAAGGATGAAAACATAACTTGCAGTAGACTTTCGATCATCAGAGTTGCCGACCCAATATGAATCAGTGAAACCGATCAACAAAGGGGTCCTGCTTGAACTATAATGTATCCAAAATTGAACTGTACCCCAAATATACTAAAGTATCCTTTTAGCTTCTTTCCAATGGATTTCATGGGGTGTTTTCATATACCGGGCAACAAGTCCAACAACAAAGAAAATATCTGGACGAGTATGAGTAAACTACAAGAGGCTACCAATTAATCGACGGTACAATGTGGCATCAAAATTGGGAGTAGTACAAGTGGAAACAAGTTTGACTCTGGACTGGAAGGCAGAATGGGATGGTTTAGAATCATCCACGTGAAAGTGGTGAAGAGGTCGTACACACACTTAGGTTGGGAAATAAAAATTCCTTCCTTGGTTTGCAATGCTTGGAGGCCAAGGAAATAATGCAAATAACCTAAGTCTGTCATTTCTTTTTGAGGCTAGATCTCACATGGGTTAAAACTTTAGGGTCACTACCAATAAGGATAAGATCATCGACATAAAGAACATGTATTATGATATGGATTCCTATTTTCTTGTTATATACATTAGGGTTAGAGTGACATCTAGAAAAACCAATGTCAAGAACAAAGCTATCCATTTTTTCATACCAAGCTCGAGGAGCTTTCTTAAGACCATAAAGGGATTTCTTAAGGAGACAAACAAGGTTGGAGTCATTATGGACATAGCTAGGATGTTGTTCCATGCATATTTCTTATTGCAAATCCCCATGCAAGAAGATGAATTTAACATCCATTTGATGGACCTCCCATTTATGTGAGGCAACAAGGGCTAGAACAAGGCAGATGCAATTATTTTTGGCTACGTGGGAAAATGTTTCATTATAGTCATTGCCTTCAACTTGAGAACCCTTTGGCAACTAACTGGGCCTTGTGTCTTTCAACACTTCCATTTGATGCATACTTAGTTCTGTACAACCATTTACATATAACAATTTTTATTCCTCTCAGAAGAGGTACAAGATCCCAAGTATCATTCTCCATTAAAGAGTGATACTTTTCATTCCTTGTCGTGTCCCAATCTGGATGACCTGAAGCTTCTGCAAATATTTCTGGATCACGAGTCTTTGAAACTTGAGCCAAAAGAGAAGAGAATCACTGTAACTATGAACGTGTTTGACGCTGATACGAAGGATCACCAACAAGATCACCAACTGCTTCTCGTGTTGAATGAACCCATCTCATTAGTGGTAGTGCTGGTATAGAATCATGTTCAATGGAATCATCTGGAGGAAGGTGAGCAGGCAGAGGTGGATTTTCATCCTCACTATCATCATCTGAAGAAGAATAAATCATAATAGGAACAAAATATGACACAAATGTCGAAGATGGATTGCAAGCTGAAGATGGTATAAACACTGAATTAGGCTCGCAGGCTAAGGGAGTTTTATCAAATTTAACATCTCTTCTAATAATAATTTCATTAGAATGAGGTTGAAGAAGTATGTAACATTTGACATCTTCAAAATATCTAATGAAAATACAGTTCTCTGTGTTAGGCTGTAAACATTTCATTTTCTCATTAGGAATGTGAACCCACACTATACTACCAAATACACAGAAGTGGCTTACATATGGATTAATTTTATTCCATGCTTCTTCTGGTGTTATATTTTTTAGAGCCTTTGTGGAAGTGCGATTTACTATGTAATTTGCAGAGTTAATGGCTTCCACCCAATACTTTAGACTTAATCCCTTAGATTGGATCATACAATAAGACATTTATTTTAATGTGCGATTGTTTCTCTCAACAACACTATTTTGCTGCGGTGTATATGGAACATAATGTTGCATTTGAATGCCCTGTGCAGTGCAGTAACTTGTAAATTTATTGTTGACATATTTTCCTCCATTATCTGTTCTTAGGATTTGAAGTTGATGTCCATATTGTTTTTCTACAAGGGCCTTGTAGGCCAAAAACTTGTCAAAAACTTTTCTCTTAAGTTTTAAAAAGTAAACCTAATTGTGTCTGGAGAATTCATCAATGAAAGTTAAGAAATAGTTGCAGCTAGAGAAAGAAAGAGAAGAAAAAAGACCACAAAAATAATTGTGAACAAGCTAAAAAGGGGTTGAGGCGTGCCAAGAGGCATGTTTTTCAAAACTGTACTGATGATGTTTGCTGAGAACACAACCGACACAAACACCATCTTCGCAAGAAAAAAGAGGAATACTACTCACCATGTGTTGATTACATAGTTGCTGCAATGAGAGATAGTTTAGATGACCAAACCACTCATCCCAAAGTTTTCTTAAGTCACTTCTATGAGCAATAAAAACTGATGGAAAATATGATGACCCAAAGTTGTCAAATTTGTACAACCTAGTAATATCATCAACAATTCTTGTTGCGAGGACATGCTCAAGATCTTTTAAATCCTTGATTACAACTTGGTGAGGTGAAAACTCTACGGTTTCACCTTCACCTAAATGAGTGAGATGATACACCAATAGAAGGTTGCAGGAAAGAATTGGAAGACATAATACATCATTGAAATGACCATTATTTACTTGAACTGTTCCAGACCCTACAACACTAAGAGCTCTATCATCACCAACAAATATTTTCTTGGTTTTACATTCTTAACAGTAGAAAAGATGGCTTTATCATCAACCATATGATGAGATGCTTCAGAATGAATAAGCCACTCATTAGAAGAAGAATTAGAAGTTGCATTGATGGAGAAACCGTAAGTAGAGAGTGTAGGTTCATGAGAAGAAGAAGAAGAATCAATACTGATGTTGTGCTTCTTTATTGCTGCTTCTAAGGCTTCCATCTTTTTAAAACATTTAGACTCCACATGACAATCTTTCTTACAGAAGTTGCAATGTTTGTTTGTCTTCTTACTTTTGGATTTTGCTCCTTTGTCACTATTATCACACAGTTTGTAGTTTGGGAAAATCCAAATCCAAAACACAAGTATGTGACATGTTAAATTTGTAGCTTGGAATGTGTCTCAGTATTGGCCTAAGTGTCCAGGCATGCTGCAAGACATTTAATTAATACCCAGATCAACATTTTAATCTCATCCTAAGTTTTGACTTAGGAAAAACATAAAAATTATGTAAACAATTTTTATTGGCTTTATTTGCTCATATTTCCTAAGTTTCTGACTTAAGGAAATAAATTTCACTTAAAGTGTTTTTTTCCAGATTCTTCTAGAAAGTTCACAAGAGGGGGAAATAGAGTAAAGTGAAAAGATAAAAGGAGGCTGAGGCTGAGGCAAGGGTGATGAAACACTCATTGAGAAAACATGAGAAGAGGGTGCTTGGCTAAGGAATAGGGCAAGTGAGAAGCTGAGAGAGAGGCTCCTTGGCTGGGCTGATTCTGCAGAGAAGGAGATGATCGTACATCAAGCAAAACAATAACGAGGAGGACGTACTACAGTCAGTACAACAATGAATTGAAGGGGCCATATAGGTTGATTTTCAGAGGGATGTACATGAAGAATCAAAGGGGCCGTACAGACCAATTTCCATAGGTCCGTACAGGTCGATTTGCTAGGCGAAAACAGACGTACAACATAAATTCAGCTGGGCCGTACAACCAAGAAGAGAGAAAATTTCTATAGGAAATTTATGTGTATTTTGCTGCTGTGAATTTTATTCCTCTGAAGCCAAGAAAGCCCCTCTTTGCTGGTTTTCCCCACACTGGGGTTTCCAGGGTAAATTTTTTGTGTTTATGTTTTATGTGTGCTTGGTTTCATGTTTAGTTTCCGCTGTGCGTAAGTTAAAAATTCAACTGTAATATTTCTGCATAATTTTCAGAATTTATATCAACAATGAATTAATTATGGATAGTAAAAATTATTGGCTTTAATATTCTATATGCTGGGTTTATAAAAATTAACATGGTATTAGAGCTCAACCTTTGAATACATAAGCCAAGTCAATTTTCTATGTGAACTAGGGAGTAAAAATCAATAGAGAGGTCGAATTTCCAAGGAGGGCGTGTGAGCTAGGGAAACAATAAATATGGAAAATGAAAGCTTGAGGTTTGAAGAAAGATTGGAGGGAGCTTCTAACTTAAGTCCATGGAGAGAGAGCATAACTCTAGTGTTAGAGGAGCAGGGGTTATGGGAGTTTGTTGAGGGAACTCCAGTACCACCAATAGATCTATCACAACTTGTTGCTTATCTCAAGAAGGATGTGAACGTAAGGAGAATTATCATTCAATGGGTGAAGGAACATATTATTACTCACCTTTCAGGAAAGAAGACAACCAAGGAGATGTGGGAATCTCTGGCCAAGTTGTACCAGTCTGACAACCAAAGTAGGAAGATGACACTCATAGAGAAACTCAAGAGAACCAAGATGGCCAGGGGAGATTATGTTGCAACCCATCTCACAAAGTTCACTCAGACTAGATATGAGTTAAAAACAATAGGGGGAGTTGTGAATGAGATTGAGTTGGTGAGGACAACCTTGAATGGCTTCACCAAGCAGTGGGACATATTTTTCTGAGGAGTGGTAGCACAGGAGAAACTCCCTGACTAGGAGAGGCTATGGGACGACTTCACCCAGGAGGAGCGAAGAGTTGATACCTAACAGGACAACCAACCAAAGATTGAGGATGAGGAGAACCTTGCTCTAGCAATCAAGGGAAAGTTCAGAGGGAAGAAGGGCCCCAATGGGGGTCAGACCTGAAAGGGAGAGAAGTGGAAGGATCTCAACAAAGTGAAATGATTTGCTTGTCACAAACTAGGACACTTCACCAACCAATGCCCAAACAAGAAGAAGGGAAACAAGAATTCATAGATGTAAGCTTTAGCTTTAGCATAAGTTGATGAGTTTGTAGCTAGATTTGAGAGTGAGTTTTCACTAGTTGCATGTCTTTCCAGTTCACCCAACATTGGAGTGTAGTACATAGAAAATGGTACCTCTAGTCACATGAATGGAGTGTGTGATTACTTCTCCATTCTGAAGGCGGAGGAAATGGACCTCTACATTGAGATGTGAAATAATGACAACTGTTGGGCAACAAGCCATGGGGAAATTACATTTCAGAGGGAGTTCAGGAAGCCACTGACAGTGAAGGACATGTTGTATGTTTCGGGGATGATGAAGAACCTGATATCAGTTTCATCCTTGGAGGACAGGGCCTATGCGGTCTCATTTCAGGATGGGAGAGTATACATATGACCCAAGGACTCCAAGACAACCAAAGTGATTGGATTCAGGAGAGAGATGCTGTATAGGCTTCAGTTTGATCCAACCCGAGCATTGGTGAGAAACACATGTGACATGGCAGAGTTGTGGCATAAGAGGATGACACATTTGCATCATGGAACACTCAAAGTGCTCAAGGAGATAGTGACATGACTTCCAGACTTTAGCACATAACATCATGATGTATGCAAGGGATGTGCTATGGGGAAGTATACCAAGACAACTTTCCAAAACAGTGAAAATAGGACATGATTCATTCTTGATTTGATACACTCAGACGTATGTGGGCCTATTTCATCGATATCCTTGAGTGAGTACGCGTATTATGTCACCTTCAATCGATGACCATTCCAAGAAGACCTAGATCTATTTGATGAAGACCAAGGATGAGGTCTTCAGTCGGTTCCAAGAGTTCAAATATCTTGTGGAGAATCAAATAGGTAGAAAGATCAAGACATTGAGATCTAACAATGGAGGCGAGTACACCTCGAAGGTATTCAAGGATTTATGTGTGGCTGCTGGGATACAGAGGGAATTTACTGTTCCATACAACCCTCAACAGAATGGGGTGGCGGAAAGGAAGAACGAGGCCGTAGTTGGGGATACAAAGGAAATGTTGTATGATCAGGATCTTCCTAGGTTCTTATGGGACGAGGATTGCAACACTGCACTCTACATACAAAACATGAGTCCTCACAGTTTGTTGGGGAGGAAGACTCCAGAGGAGGTATTCTCAGGGAAGAAACCAAAGATTGGACACTTCAGGATATTTGGATTCCTAGTCTACTGTCATGCCCTATCAAAGAAGAGTATGAAGCTCGAAGATACTGCTGAGAAGGGGATCTTCATTGGGTACAGTGAGAATTGTTATATTTTTCGACACCTCAGATCTGGTCTATTGTTTTGATAGTTATACACAAATTTACCCAATTTTAACTGTAAACATAAACACACTGAGATGCCTAACTACTTTAGAAAAACAAAACACAAAACTAAAAATTAGATCATACATAAGTACACAAGTATTTAATGCCAAAATATCGTGTTCTTACATCTGGAACAAAGGGCTCCTGTACCAGGGACAATGGCCCAATTTTACACAAAATAAGAATACCAAAACCACTTACAAAACTGTGCCCAAATCTGTTGCATTGAGGTTGAGGGTTAGGGCATTCCTTTCCCCCTCAAATCCTCCTCTTCCTCTGCAAATATTTGCACAAGTCTGGAACTTTCTTAGCTACTCCAAAACTTCCCTTGGGATACTATTGTAACAACCCTCCTAACTGTCCTCCATATCCCCTCCAACCTGACCCAAATGCCACTCCAAAGGGATTGCTAACTCAACCCATTTTATCTGACTTGTGATAACCTTCTAGGCTATCCCAGGGCTGTTTCTACACACCTATAACAACCCCTTATATGATTCCTAGGACTGTCCTCAAGCTGCCATTAATCTACTGCTGCTACAATGCTGTTGTAGCCCTCTAGTCTTGCTATCCTAGATCTCTAGGACAACCCTTTGATTTTGCTTAAGATGTTGTGCCAGTTGTGCCTTCCTGTACCTGTTGTTGTAGCCTTTTCCTTGGCTGTAACACTTCCTTTACAAGCCTCAAAACTGCCCAGAATAGGTGTACAATCCCTGTACCTATTGGCTATCCACCTATAACTCCTGTACTTGCCGTCGCTAGGATGTTGAAGCCTTCCTGGACCCGCTGCACACACACAAGTGCCTTGCTTCCATATCCTTCATTGCTATAACAACCTACAATAGTCTTGTAACCCTAGGCCAAGGTACTTAGGATGTTGTCCCAGCCCGTGGCAGCTTGATTACCCTAGGCCAAACCCTTAACCTTGCTACTGCTACCTTTTTCCATCCTCCTTCAAGTTGGCTGAGCCCTGTGGCAACCTATCTAGGGCTTGTGGCTGCCCTTCCTCACAAGTTCGAGTCACCAAGGGACCTGTGACTGCCCTTCCTCACAAGGTCAAGTCACCAAGGGACCTGTGAATGCCTCTTCTAGGCTGGCCCAACCCTTCCACAAGATGCTGCTACCTCTTCTCAGCAGGCCAAGTCTCTCCTAGGTTGCAACCTTCTCCTCCTTGGAAGTGAGCTACAACACAAGCATCCTCCTCCTTTGTACCTACCCAAAACAAGAAAAAAATCACAACAAAAACTAAGGCTAAGCAATCTCCTCCATAGCTGGACTAAGGTCACCAAGGGCTGTACTGAAATCACCAAGCTCTCACACACTTGTCACATCACAATTAAGAAATGTCACAATGACCTCTCTCCTTTATATACAAGTCTAGGGGTCAATTTATAAGCCCTTCACAAGTCAACATCAATTTAGGCTTTCTCTGTTGGTGTTAAGCCCCATCACAAACCCACAAATCCCATCGTCAAACCCATGAATCCCCAACTTCATTTCAAGGGATTTTTCACCCAAACAAAAGTGTGATGTGGTGCCCATGATGATTCCCATGTTCCTGGTACCTAGGCCATGTGAGAATACTTTCCTGAAGATACACAAATCAACAATCCCTGTTAGCGAGGGAGGTATTCTCACCACACTCCATAATCTATTGGAATCATCTCTGCCTCCCACAATGGAAATAAATCTGCTTCCCATACTTGAAGTAAATCTGCCCCCGACACTGGATTTGCTACCACAACTGCTCTTCAATCTTCCTAATTGGCTTCCCCCTCGGTCACTCAATAAAATACCGTTGTCTGGTATGATCCCTCCCTGGAAGACACCCTGATCGTAGAAGCCTATTTCTCCAGAGCATCCTTCCTATCCATCTCAACCCATGACACCGTCCTGACAATATTGGAAGATGCCTCTCTTCCATATAGACATGAAGGTTGGTTCCCATTGAATGACTGAATCTCCCTCTGAGCCTCCTGACTCCTTTTGAAGTTGAACTCCCTTTGAAGTCAGACTCCCTCTGAATCCATTGACTCCCTATGAATTCAGACTCCCTCTAAGTTTACACAACCTTTGGAGCTACCCGTTCCCTATACATTGTCCTTTGCACTGTCCTAGGAGGTTGCTCCTCCCGACTCGATTATGAGGGTTGACTCCATCTAAAATATGGATACCTTTGAGCTTGTACCATTGGTGGAGCTACCTGATCCTCCTCATCTGTGTCTCTGCTACTACTGGCCACAACTCGCATAGGCTGGACCTTCTATCTACACACGTTTCCCTCTCTAACTCCTGGACCACTGCTATGTTTGAGATAAATCCTATGGGAATTTAATAACACATGTCCATTCTATAACAACATTGCATAGCCCTACTCCTCAATCACTGAGGATGAGAAAACACTCCTGGAACCCATAGAACATTTGTCACTTGCAACACATCCCCCGA
>ML811076.1:202307-224417 GCA_009831015.1 Picea engelmannii
TGCTTGGATTGATCCTTGGTTGTGTACCTTGGTGGATATAAGTCCCTAGATGTGTTCTAGGGCCCCTCGTTGTGTTCCAGGGAATCCTTGCTTGGTGCTTGGATTGATCCTTGGTTGTGTACCTTGGTGGATACAAGTCCCTAGATGTGTTCCAAGGAATCCTTGTTTGGATTGATCCTTGGCTGTGTACCTTGGTGGATATAAGTCCCTAGATGTGTTTTAGGGCCCCTAGATGTGTTCCGGGGAATCCTTGTTTGGATTGATCCTTGGTTGTGTACCTTGGTGGATAAGACCCTAGTGGTGACATAGGGCCCCCAGATGTGTTATGGGGTATCCTAGTGTAGGACCAGGCAGGTTCTTGGTTAAAGTACCAAGACAAGATGATGTGCGATCTTCTTCTCTCCTAGGATGGTCCATGAGACCTAGGAGCAATTAAGAAGAAGGACATGATCACATCAGTGACATTCATCTTATGCTGGGATGATAAAAACTTATAAGTTATCATGAGACTTATGTGGACATCTTGCCATTGAAGAAGACCCCTTTGACTTTGTCTTGTTTCCTCCCCTTGCTTGGGCCATGTCCTTCTTGTCTATTGTGATGTTGGTATTTTCTAGTCACTTTGACTTGTTGACTTTCTAATTAATATTTTTATTAATTAAAATATTAATTATTAATTATTTTTGTTTTTAATTGGGTTTTAATTAACCCTAAAATGTAGGGTTAATTTAATTAACCCTGAACCCCTTTCTAAACTATAAAAAGAACCTCACCCCTCACTCTCTCATTCAATTTTCTTCAGACACTACTCTTGGTCTGAATTTTGCCACGACCTCTCCTTTTTTCAGTTCTTAGTTAGGGTACGACTATCCTCTTTGGAGCTTTCTCTTGTTGTTTGAAGGTTGCGACTACCTTAGTTTTGCTGGTAGAGGGTTCGACCCTCCTTGGTTTCTCTTCTTGTTGGCTGTGATTCTTCATATGCTATTATAGGGTACGACTGCCCCATTCTGGTCTCCTCTTGTTGGTCCTGTCCTCTCTCCTTGTTGCTACATGTGCCGTGGCCCCCTTCTAGCCCTTCTCCTTCCTGCCGCTGCTCTTCCTAGTCTGTCGCTGCTCTTCCTAGGCTGCCACTGCTCCTCCTAGGTTGTCACTATCTCCTCTTTGATTGTTGTTGGTGTTTTTCCTGTGATGCTACTGTCACCTATTTTTTCCAACATCTAGGGCCTATTAAGACAACCCTAAGGCTGCTACCCTAAGCTACCCAAATTGTTGTTGTAGTCCTTACAGTTTGACAATTTTTGTTTGGACTGTTAAGGGTTTTTTTATTACAGCCTCTAGCTTTGTCATTGGGGTTTTATATCAGCCTTTCTACCTCTTCTGATTGGTCCTTGAGTTCTTCTTGGAAATATTGTTCACATAGATCATGATAAAGATCTACCCTTAAGGGTTTGATCCATGACCTTTATAGCTTTTTCTGAGCATACAAAAAAGAGGACAACAACAAGCTTCTAAGGTAAATCTGTTCTTTGTTTTTGATCAAGGTAATGTTCAGTTTTTGCTTTGCTAATTATCGGATTTGTTTATGTTAATGTTCATAATTATTTCTTATTGCTAATGATCAGATCTATTCATGTTCAAGATTTAGCTTATAATTGTTTTCTACATGTTCAAGATCTAGCTTAGAATTGTTTTCTACATGTTTAGATCTATTGTACTATTTCTTTGATCGATCTACTTCAAAATTTTTGTTTTGGTTGCTGATCTATATCTACTATAGTGAATAAAATTAAAAGAATATTACTGTTATAGTTTACTCTTGAATTTATAACAATGCCATGTAATGGTCATTCTAAGGAGTTGTTATTACTATGGAGAAGTAGTTGATTGCAAAGTTCAAATCCAACATAGTGGTTGTAAAATAAATAACACTTTGAAATCCTCTCTTATATGATGCAAGATGCCACAATTAAAGGGATTGTTCACATATATCAAAATCCTCTTGGTTGCCATGTAATGGTCATTTTAAGGAGTTGTTATTACTATAGAGAAGTAGTTGATTGCAAAGTTCAAATCCAATGTAGTGGTTGTACATAAATAACATCGCCCATCAGTTTTTTATACACATTTTTTAGTTTAGAGTTAAATGTTGTTGATATTGTTAATTCAATCTCCATATGTGCAAACAATGCATCATATCAACCTTTTTTATTTTTTCTAGCAACTTTAATCATTAGTTTGATCAAATTCTACACTGAAGTAATAACATAGGTCTAAATTGGCAATGCCAAAAATTGAACACAAATCAAATTTTACCTTTTGAATTGTACCAATCTTAATATTTTTGATGATTATGCATCTACATAAACCATTACAATTACCAAATCATCACGTGCTTCGAACATAATGGTTAGATTATTTTTTTTTCTTTTAATTCAAATCAAAGATGTTTGTCATTTTTTGTATTCTAGGTTTTTGCACTCCATTTCAAATTGTAAGGAACTTTTATTATCCTGCACACCAAATGCGTGTTACCCACTACCTATAACACTTTTGGCGGATACATATACATTTCTTCCAAATCCCATTTGAAGAAAGATCTTTTATATCCATTTGATAAACTTTCCAATGAAAAATATGTTGCAATAGTTGTAACGAATTTGATTGTTACCAACTTCGCTATTGAAGAAAATGTTTTATCATAATCCACTCCCTCTTGTTATGCAAAAATTTTGCAATCATCCTTGCTCTATGTTTCTCTAGTGAACCATTGTAATAGTTGCAACTAATTTGATTGTTACCAAGTTCACTAGTCGAGAAAATGTTTCATTATAATCCACTCCATTATGTAGAATCTTCTACATTCTTCTCTGCTTTAGGTTTGTCCAGCAAACCATTTGCATTATATTGTCTTAGAAACCCATTTGCAATGAATGAATTTTTTATTTGGAGATATTCTTTTGATACTCTTTATTATTTTTCATAGGTGCATCAAAATCCATGGCCTTTCCCCCTTATCATGCACTTTAGCTTCATTATAATATGAGGTTCAAAAGAGTTTTGAACCACTAGGATAAAGACAGATTAACATGTTCAACCTACTTTCCTTTCCTCATAAGTTTTTTGTTTAGTGGAGGAAGATCTTCCAACCACATCCTCTAAGGTGGTGTTGTACCATTTAAGTCTTATTTTATAAGTTATGTTGTCCACACCTTTGGTATGAAGACAATTAACATGTTCAACGCTGTTTCTTTTCTTAATAGGTCTTTCGTTTAGTGGAGGAGGATCTTCCAACCACATCCACTTTAGATTTTCCAATCACATCCTCTAAAGTGGTGGTGTACTATTTAAGTCTTATTTTATATGTTATGTTGTTCAAATCAACGCTACTATCAATGTGTTTTGAAGTGTTTTCAACTCCATCATAATTGTGTTTTTCATGCACATTAGCTCTTGATCATTGTCTCTAATCTTGCACTTGCTTCTCATGCAAGTTGGCCAATGTTTCAGCCTCAAAACTACCACCATCCACAATTGAGATTTTAGACCCAAATCACTTTGAAAAATCACCACACTGTCGTCCACAATGACATTGCCACTATTTGACCCTTGGTTATTAGTCACATATAGAAATCAATAAGTCTTACAAAGATCACTATAATAAATGTCAATTTTTGTTTTTTTACAATACATATATAGTTTGTATTAAAAAGGGTTGTAGTAAAACCAAGCAACTAGGACAAAATTTATAGATTAGGTCAAAACCATATGTTCAAAAAGAAAAATTGGTCCAAGGTCTACACATGAGGGATAACCATCTTCGAAAACCCTATTCTATTTTTGCATGTGTATTGTTTTACATATTGTTGTAGCAAACATATTATTAGGAAAAACATATTAAAACATATATGAAAGAGGAAATGCTATGTACTTGGCCTTCGCCGAGCTTCTTTTAATCTACACTTTTTTGTTGCGGTGTCATTTAGGGCCCTTTGTTTATGCTCCTTGCTATTAGTGACTTGAAATACATTGCATTGTTGCAATTCCAACTTTTGGGGATGCAGAAGGTCCTTGAAGGCCCAAGGGATTCTATTGTAGGGGAAGAGTCTACATGAGGAGGGTTCACCATGTTGTTTAGAATGTCAAGACATGCCACAACATGTTCCACGTGTTTCTTTACCATATCTATTTGAACAAAGATCTTTGGATTTCTACTACATTGAATGCCCATAAACACATCAATTGATTTTTGCAAATTTCTCAAATCAACACCATGCTTGGTTGTATCAATAGCACAATTTTCTCTTGCCACACCGCTTTGCTGAGATTTTTGTTCAAATTATGCTTTCCATTGCTCCCATCTAATCATGGAATTAATGATTCCACATCGGGTTTCTCCATTGTCCTTCATACATTGCTTTCTCAATTCCCCTAATTCACAAAGAATGCAACACCCTTTACTATAGTGACAATGTGGCCTCCTCCTGCTTACAAAGAGACCAGAGTGGGACTAAAATACAACTAGGATAGAATCGGGGCGAAACCAAAGCGCTCATAAATGAAAAATCACAAACTCATAATTGAGGGAAGGGTTCCCTGTAAGGCTCATTGAATTTCCAACTGATCACAATATTGTTCTCTATCCTTCTCACAAGTGTAAGGAGAAGTGGAGAAATATGATGTTGTTGGTTCATAAATGTATGTCGATTCATAGTGGGAACATTTACCAAGTCACTTATGTTATCACACTTTATCTCTTAAAAATTCATTGTGGGGTAGGTGAAAAATTGTCCACCCATTTATAACACTTACACCAAGATTCAAACCAACACCCAAATTTGCCTGATGATCTATCAAGGTGTTTTGATAGCATAGAACTTGGAAGAAATCAATTTGATCAAAACTATGCACTTCTAATAGTATTATTTTCACTAGACAAGCTAGGAGACCCTATCGACGAAGGGATTTGAATTTAACTGCTTGAAGAACTATCAACAAGTTTCGCATCACGAATGCTTTGCTTGCCTTTTGAGATTTAAGTAGTATGCCTTTGAACATGGCTAGAGCTTGGTATTCATTATTCATAAGAATCCTAATTGCCCATACACACTTTACTTCTTGATTTCCTCTAAAGTCAAGAATGACACACCCCACACTTGCCACCCCAAATAAATGTCAATTTCTTACATTTGGCATCCAACTTTGTTTTTTTCTCATCTGGAACATTCATATGCCATTGACCTACTAATTAAGGTGATTGACATTTAGGTCACATATTGAGAAAATATACATATATACTTCCTCTGCCCAATAATTGTTTGGAATTGTCCTACATTATAGCATACCATTAGTTGTCTCAACAAGTGTGCGATTTCTTCTATCTACAACCGCATTAAGTGGATGAGTATATGGAGAAAAAAATTAGCTTTGATGGTGAAACTTCAACATACACATTTGAATACAACTCACTTTCAATATTTATCTATTTAAAAGACCTTCATACTGTTCGACAACACAAGTATTCCAATAGATGACGAACACCTTCAGTAGTCACTCACATAACCAGATCAAAGGTTAACACATCAATGTTTTTATGTGGTAAAACCCATGTGGGAAAACATCCACGACCCCAACCATCGTGGCCACTTGAGACAATTTATTAATGTAAAATAAAAATATTACAAGAGAGTTTCTCACAATCAATCATTGACAAATGACTCTCCATGCTCTTTACATAGAGATCATGGACCAATGGGGTGTTAAGCCATAGATCAATGTAGCCATTAAGATCGAGGAGAATATGAGTCATCAGGTCACTCTATGCCGAGAACATATCGTGACCGTCAGATTACAAATGCATACTAATGTATATTTAAAAAACACTAAAAAACACAATTTAACCTAACGAAACATTAGACCAAGTTGGTCTGAACTAAGTCCTAAGTATCTAAATATCCTAATTTCCCCCCTTAAAAAAAAATTGGGATAGAATTGAAAGATTTACAAAGGCGACACAATAGGAGAAGGAAGGAGGCATTAGAGCCTATCCCTCCTTAGTGACAACTTCCTGAACTCCTAACATAGATTGAAGTTTGGAAAACTTTGTTTCTGTAAGAGACTTTGTGAAAATTTCTGCAACTTGATCTTCAATAGGGAAAAATAACACTTCAATAACTCGATCATGAATCAGTTTTTTGATGAAGTGAAAGCGTAGCTTGATGTGTTTGTTGCGCTGATGTTGAATTGGATCTTTGGCGAGCTCAACGACACTCTGATTTTCGTAGCAAAGGGTAGTCAGATGTTGTTGTTGGAATCCAAACTCTGAAAGGATCTGTCGAAGCCCCAAGGTTTCTTGACTTGCATTAACCACTGCTTGGTACTCTGCTTCCGCAGAAGAAAGAGAAATAACATGTTGTTTCTTACAAGCCCAAGTAACAGGTCCAGAACCAAGGATGAAAACATAACTTGCAGTAGACTTTCGATCATCAGAGTTGCCGACCCAATATGAATCAGTGAAACCGATCAACAAAGGGGTCCTGCTTGAACTATAATGTATCCAAAATTGAACTGTACCCCAAATATACTAAAGTATCCTTTTAGCTTCTTTCCAATGGATTTCATGGGGTGTTTTCATATACCGGGCAACAAGTCCAACAACAAAGAAAATATCTGGACGAGTATGAGTAAACTACAAGAGGCTACCAATTAATCGACGGTACAATGTGGCATCAAAATTGGGAGTAGTACAAGTGGAAACAAGTTTGACTCTGGACTGGAAGGCAGAATGGGATGGTTTAGAATCATCCACGTGAAAGTGGTGAAGAGGTCGTACACACACTTAGGTTGGGAAATAAAAATTCCTTCCTTGGTTTGCAATGCTTGGAGGCCAAGGAAATAATGCAAATAACCTAAGTCTGTCATTTCTTTTTGAGGCTAGATCTCACATGGGTTAAAACTTTAGGGTCACTACCAATAAGGATAAGATCATCGACATAAAGAACATGTATTATGATATGGATTCCTATTTTCTTGTTATATACATTAGGGTTAGAGTGACATCTAGAAAAACCAATGTCAAGAACAAAGCTATCCATTTTTTCATACCAAGCTCGAGGAGCTTTCTTAAGACCATAAAGGGATTTCTTAAGGAGACAAACAAGGTTGGAGTCATTATGGACATAGCTAGGATGTTGTTCCATGCATATTTCTTATTGCAAATCCCCATGCAAGAAGATGAATTTAACATCCATTTGATGGACCTCCCATTTATGTGAGGCAACAAGGGCTAGAACAAGGCAGATGCAATTATTTTTGGCTACGTGGGAAAATGTTTCATTATAGTCATTGCCTTCAACTTGAGAACCCTTTGGCAACTAACTGGGCCTTGTGTCTTTCAACACTTCCATTTGATGCATACTTAGTTCTGTACAACCATTTACATATAACAATTTTTATTCCTCTCAGAAGAGGTACAAGATCCCAAGTATCATTCTCCATTAAAGAGTGATACTTTTCATTCCTTGTCGTGTCCCAATCTGGATGACCTGAAGCTTCTGCAAATATTTCTGGATCACGAGTCTTTGAAACTTGAGCCAAAAGAGAAGAGAATCACTGTAACTATGAACGTGTTTGACGCTGATACGAAGGATCACCAACAAGATCACCAACTGCTTCTCGTGTTGAATGAACCCATCTCATTAGTGGTAGTGCTGGTATAGAATCATGTTCAATGGAATCATCTGGAGGAAGGTGAGCAGGCAGAGGTGGATTTTCATCCTCACTATCATCATCTGAAGAAGAATAAATCATAATAGGAACAAAATATGACACAAATGTCGAAGATGGATTGCAAGCTGAAGATGGTATAAACACTGAATTAGGCTCGCAGGCTAAGGGAGTTTTATCAAATTTAACATCTCTTCTAATAATAATTTCATTAGAATGAGGTTGAAGAAGTATGTAACATTTGACATCTTCAAAATATCTAATGAAAATACAGTTCTCTGTGTTAGGCTGTAAACATTTCATTTTCTCATTAGGAATGTGAACCCACACTATACTACCAAATACACAGAAGTGGCTTACATATGGATTAATTTTATTCCATGCTTCTTCTGGTGTTATATTTTTTAGAGCCTTTGTGGAAGTGCGATTTACTATGTAATTTGCAGAGTTAATGGCTTCCACCCAATACTTTAGACTTAATCCCTTAGATTGGATCATACAATAAGACATTTATTTTAATGTGCGATTGTTTCTCTCAACAACACTATTTTGCTGCGGTGTATATGGAACATAATGTTGCATTTGAATGCCCTGTGCAGTGCAGTAACTTGTAAATTTATTGTTGACATATTTTCCTCCATTATCTGTTCTTAGGATTTGAAGTTGATGTCCATATTGTTTTTCTACAAGGGCCTTGTAGGCCAAAAACTTGTCAAAAACTTTTCTCTTAAGTTTTAAAAAGTAAACCTAATTGTGTCTGGAGAATTCATCAATGAAAGTTAAGAAATAGTTGCAGCTAGAGAAAGAAAGAGAAGAAAAAAGACCACAAAAATAATTGTGAACAAGCTAAAAAGGGGTTGAGGCGTGCCAAGAGGCATGTTTTTCAAAACTGTACTGATGATGTTTGCTGAGAACACAACCGACACAAACACCATCTTCGCAAGAAAAAAGAGGAATACTACTCACCATGTGTTGATTACATAGTTGCTGCAATGAGAGATAGTTTAGATGACCAAACCACTCATCCCAAAGTTTTCTTAAGTCACTTCTATGAGCAATAAAAACTGATGGAAAATATGATGACCCAAAGTTGTCAAATTTGTACAACCTAGTAATATCATCAACAATTCTTGTTGCGAGGACATGCTCAAGATCTTTTAAATCCTTGATTACAACTTGGTGAGGTGAAAACTCTACGGTTTCACCTTCACCTAAATGAGTGAGATGATACACCAATAGAAGGTTGCAGGAAAGAATTGGAAGACATAATACATCATTGAAATGACCATTATTTACTTGAACTGTTCCAGACCCTACAACACTAAGAGCTCTATCATCACCAACAAATATTTTCTTGGTTTTACATTCTTAACAGTAGAAAAGATGGCTTTATCATCAACCATATGATGAGATGCTTCAGAATGAATAAGCCACTCATTAGAAGAAGAATTAGAAGTTGCATTGATGGAGAAACCGTAAGTAGAGAGTGTAGGTTCATGAGAAGAAGAAGAAGAATCAATACTGATGTTGTGCTTCTTTATTGCTGCTTCTAAGGCTTCCATCTTTTTAAAACATTTAGACTCCACATGACAATCTTTCTTACAGAAGTTGCAATGTTTGTTTGTCTTCTTACTTTTGGATTTTGCTCCTTTGTCACTATTATCACACAGTTTGTAGTTTGGGAAAATCCAAATCCAAAACACAAGTATGTGACATGTTAAATTTGTAGCTTGGAATGTGTCTCAGTATTGGCCTAAGTGTCCAGGCATGCTGCAAGACATTTAATTAATACCCAGATCAACATTTTAATCTCATCCTAAGTTTTGACTTAGGAAAAACATAAAAATTATGTAAACAATTTTTATTGGCTTTATTTGCTCATATTTCCTAAGTTTCTGACTTAAGGAAATAAATTTCACTTAAAGTGTTTTTTTCCAGATTCTTCTAGAAAGTTCACAAGAGGGGGAAATAGAGTAAAGTGAAAAGATAAAAGGAGGCTGAGGCTGAGGCAAGGGTGATGAAACACTCATTGAGAAAACATGAGAAGAGGGTGCTTGGCTAAGGAATAGGGCAAGTGAGAAGCTGAGAGAGAGGCTCCTTGGCTGGGCTGATTCTGCAGAGAAGGAGATGATCGTACATCAAGCAAAACAATAACGAGGAGGACGTACTACAGTCAGTACAACAATGAATTGAAGGGGCCATATAGGTTGATTTTCAGAGGGATGTACATGAAGAATCAAAGGGGCCGTACAGACCAATTTCCATAGGTCCGTACAGGTCGATTTGCTAGGCGAAAACAGACGTACAACATAAATTCAGCTGGGCCGTACAACCAAGAAGAGAGAAAATTTCTATAGGAAATTTATGTGTATTTTGCTGCTGTGAATTTTATTCCTCTGAAGCCAAGAAAGCCCCTCTTTGCTGGTTTTCCCCACACTGGGGTTTCCAGGGTAAATTTTTTGTGTTTATGTTTTATGTGTGCTTGGTTTCATGTTTAGTTTCCGCTGTGCGTAAGTTAAAAATTCAACTGTAATATTTCTGCATAATTTTCAGAATTTATATCAACAATGAATTAATTATGGATAGTAAAAATTATTGGCTTTAATATTCTATATGCTGGGTTTATAAAAATTAACATGGTATTAGAGCTCAACCTTTGAATACATAAGCCAAGTCAATTTTCTATGTGAACTAGGGAGTAAAAATCAATAGAGAGGTCGAATTTCCAAGGAGGGCGTGTGAGCTAGGGAAACAATAAATATGGAAAATGAAAGCTTGAGGTTTGAAGAAAGATTGGAGGGAGCTTCTAACTTAAGTCCATGGAGAGAGAGCATAACTCTAGTGTTAGAGGAGCAGGGGTTATGGGAGTTTGTTGAGGGAACTCCAGTACCACCAATAGATCTATCACAACTTGTTGCTTATCTCAAGAAGGATGTGAACGTAAGGAGAATTATCATTCAATGGGTGAAGGAACATATTATTACTCACCTTTCAGGAAAGAAGACAACCAAGGAGATGTGGGAATCTCTGGCCAAGTTGTACCAGTCTGACAACCAAAGTAGGAAGATGACACTCATAGAGAAACTCAAGAGAACCAAGATGGCCAGGGGAGATTATGTTGCAACCCATCTCACAAAGTTCACTCAGACTAGATATGAGTTAAAAACAATAGGGGGAGTTGTGAATGAGATTGAGTTGGTGAGGACAACCTTGAATGGCTTCACCAAGCAGTGGGACATATTTTTCTGAGGAGTGGTAGCACAGGAGAAACTCCCTGACTAGGAGAGGCTATGGGACGACTTCACCCAGGAGGAGCGAAGAGTTGATACCTAACAGGACAACCAACCAAAGATTGAGGATGAGGAGAACCTTGCTCTAGCAATCAAGGGAAAGTTCAGAGGGAAGAAGGGCCCCAATGGGGGTCAGACCTGAAAGGGAGAGAAGTGGAAGGATCTCAACAAAGTGAAATGATTTGCTTGTCACAAACTAGGACACTTCACCAACCAATGCCCAAACAAGAAGAAGGGAAACAAGAATTCATAGATGTAAGCTTTAGCTTTAGCATAAGTTGATGAGTTTGTAGCTAGATTTGAGAGTGAGTTTTCACTAGTTGCATGTCTTTCCAGTTCACCCAACATTGGAGTGTAGTACATAGAAAATGGTACCTCTAGTCACATGAATGGAGTGTGTGATTACTTCTCCATTCTGAAGGCGGAGGAAATGGACCTCTACATTGAGATGTGAAATAATGACAACTGTTGGGCAACAAGCCATGGGGAAATTACATTTCAGAGGGAGTTCAGGAAGCCACTGACAGTGAAGGACATGTTGTATGTTTCGGGGATGATGAAGAACCTGATATCAGTTTCATCCTTGGAGGACAGGGCCTATGCGGTCTCATTTCAGGATGGGAGAGTATACATATGACCCAAGGACTCCAAGACAACCAAAGTGATTGGATTCAGGAGAGAGATGCTGTATAGGCTTCAGTTTGATCCAACCCGAGCATTGGTGAGAAACACATGTGACATGGCAGAGTTGTGGCATAAGAGGATGACACATTTGCATCATGGAACACTCAAAGTGCTCAAGGAGATAGTGACATGACTTCCAGACTTTAGCACATAACATCATGATGTATGCAAGGGATGTGCTATGGGGAAGTATACCAAGACAACTTTCCAAAACAGTGAAAATAGGACATGATTCATTCTTGATTTGATACACTCAGACGTATGTGGGCCTATTTCATCGATATCCTTGAGTGAGTACGCGTATTATGTCACCTTCAATCGATGACCATTCCAAGAAGACCTAGATCTATTTGATGAAGACCAAGGATGAGGTCTTCAGTCGGTTCCAAGAGTTCAAATATCTTGTGGAGAATCAAATAGGTAGAAAGATCAAGACATTGAGATCTAACAATGGAGGCGAGTACACCTCGAAGGTATTCAAGGATTTATGTGTGGCTGCTGGGATACAGAGGGAATTTACTGTTCCATACAACCCTCAACAGAATGGGGTGGCGGAAAGGAAGAACGAGGCCGTAGTTGGGGATACAAAGGAAATGTTGTATGATCAGGATCTTCCTAGGTTCTTATGGGACGAGGATTGCAACACTGCACTCTACATACAAAACATGAGTCCTCACAGTTTGTTGGGGAGGAAGACTCCAGAGGAGGTATTCTCAGGGAAGAAACCAAAGATTGGACACTTCAGGATATTTGGATTCCTAGTCTACTGTCATGCCCTATCAAAGAAGAGTATGAAGCTCGAAGATACTGCTGAGAAGGGGATCTTCATTGGGTACAGTGAGAATTGTTATATTTTTCGACACCTCAGATCTGGTCTATTGTTTTGATAGTTATACACAAATTTACCCAATTTTAACTGTAAACATAAACACACTGAGATGCCTAACTACTTTAGAAAAACAAAACACAAAACTAAAAATTAGATCATACATAAGT
Source organism: Picea engelmannii (assembly GCA_009831015.1). Lineage (NCBI taxonomy): Eukaryota > Viridiplantae > Streptophyta > Pinopsida > Pinales > Pinaceae > Picea > Picea engelmannii. Next base: position 215,000 of record ML811076.1, read on the forward strand.
ACACAAGTATTTAATGCCAAAATATCGTGTTCTTACATCTGGAACAAAGGGCTCCTGTACCAGGGACAATGGCCCAATTTTACACAAAATAAGAATACCAAAACCACTTACAAAACTGTGCCCAAATCTGTTGCATTGAGGTTGAGGGTTAGGGCATTCCTTTCCCCCTCAAATCCTCCTCTTCCTCTGCAAATATTTGCACAAGTCTGGAACTTTCTTAGCTACTCCAAAACTTCCCTTGGGATACTATTGTAACAACCCTCCTAACTGTCCTCCATATCCCCTCCAACCTGACCCAAATGCCACTCCAAAGGGATTGCTAACTCAACCCATTTTATCTGACTTGTGATAACCTTCTAGGCTATCCCAGGGCTGTTTCTACACACCTATAACAACCCCTTATATGATTCCTAGGACTGTCCTCAAGCTGCCATTAATCTACTGCTGCTACAATGCTGTTGTAGCCCTCTAGTCTTGCTATCCTAGATCTCTAGGACAACCCTTTGATTTTGCTTAAGATGTTGTGCCAGTTGTGCCTTCCTGTACCTGTTGTTGTAGCCTTTTCCTTGGCTGTAACACTTCCTTTACAAGCCTCAAAACTGCCCAGAATAGGTGTACAATCCCTGTACCTATTGGCTATCCACCTATAACTCCTGTACTTGCCGTCGCTAGGATGTTGAAGCCTTCCTGGACCCGCTGCACACACACAAGTGCCTTGCTTCCATATCCTTCATTGCTATAACAACCTACAATAGTCTTGTAACCCTAGGCCAAGGTACTTAGGATGTTGTCCCAGCCCGTGGCAGCTTGATTACCCTAGGCCAAACCCTTAACCTTGCTACTGCTACCTTTTTCCATCCTCCTTCAAGTTGGCTGAGCCCTGTGGCAACCTATCTAGGGCTTGTGGCTGCCCTTCCTCACAAGTTCGAGTCACCAAGGGACCTGTGACTGCCCTTCCTCACAAGGTCAAGTCACCAAGGGACCTGTGAATGCCTCTTCTAGGCTGGCCCAACCCTTCCACAAGATGCTGCTACCTCTTCTCAGCAGGCCAAGTCTCTCCTAGGTTGCAACCTTCTCCTCCTTGGAAGTGAGCTACAACACAAGCATCCTCCTCCTTTGTACCTACCCAAAACAAGAAAAAAATCACAACAAAAACTAAGGCTAAGCAATCTCCTCCATAGCTGGACTAAGGTCACCAAGGGCTGTACTGAAATCACCAAGCTCTCACACACTTGTCACATCACAATTAAGAAATGTCACAATGACCTCTCTCCTTTATATACAAGTCTAGGGGTCAATTTATAAGCCCTTCACAAGTCAACATCAATTTAGGCTTTCTCTGTTGGTGTTAAGCCCCATCACAAACCCACAAATCCCATCGTCAAACCCATGAATCCCCAACTTCATTTCAAGGGATTTTTCACCCAAACAAAAGTGTGATGTGGTGCCCATGATGATTCCCATGTTCCTGGTACCTAGGCCATGTGAGAATACTTTCCTGAAGATACACAAATCAACAATCCCTGTTAGCGAGGGAGGTATTCTCACCACACTCCATAATCTATTGGAATCATCTCTGCCTCCCACAATGGAAATAAATCTGCTTCCCATACTTGAAGTAAATCTGCCCCCGACACTGGATTTGCTACCACAACTGCTCTTCAATCTTCCTAATTGGCTTCCCCCTCGGTCACTCAATAAAATACCGTTGTCTGGTATGATCCCTCCCTGGAAGACACCCTGATCGTAGAAGCCTATTTCTCCAGAGCATCCTTCCTATCCATCTCAACCCATGACACCGTCCTGACAATATTGGAAGATGCCTCTCTTCCATATAGACATGAAGGTTGGTTCCCATTGAATGACTGAATCTCCCTCTGAGCCTCCTGACTCCTTTTGAAGTTGAACTCCCTTTGAAGTCAGACTCCCTCTGAATCCATTGACTCCCTATGAATTCAGACTCCCTCTAAGTTTACACAACCTTTGGAGCTACCCGTTCCCTATACATTGTCCTTTGCACTGTCCTAGGAGGTTGCTCCTCCCGACTCGATTATGAGGGTTGACTCCATCTAAAATATGGATACCTTTGAGCTTGTACCATTGGTGGAGCTACCTGATCCTCCTCATCTGTGTCTCTGCTACTACTGGCCACAACTCGCATAGGCTGGACCTTCTATCTACACACGTTTCCCTCTCTAACTCCTGGACCACTGCTATGTTTGAGATAAATCCTATGGGAATTTAATAACACATGTCCATTCTATAACAACATTGCATAGCCCTACTCCTCAATCACTGAGGATGAGAAAACACTCCTGGAACCCATAGAACATTTGTCACTTGCAACACATCCCCCGAGTCCATCCAGAATACCACTGCTCCAGATCCATGTACTACATGCCTGGTCCTCGTACCAAGATCCTCTTACATACCTAAGTCAGACACTGTTAATCTCTCGAAGAAATCTGATGCCCCTATCATGTTCCAGTGGTTCCCACTGTATAAGAACCATGCAATCCTTCAAGAAAAGCATCCTGCTTACCCAAGTCACGACAATCTGATGAAATTCTTCCCAAGTACATAATCCAAGTCACAAGACTCTCCATGTTTATGCACATGATGCAACTGAACCTGTGCCCACTTTCTGAATAGTCCCAAGCTTCAGATGGACACACAATCTAGTTCACTCTAGACCTCCACAACTCATCTCTGCAAGTGTCCTCATCCTCTTGGGTCAAATACCTCATACATTGTCATACCTTGACAATGTGCAACTCTCGATCTTGATGAAGACTCTATCTCATCAACCTGCCAAACATCCAAAGCTATCTCTTTCGTGCTAAAGCACCCAAGATGCACCCATCACAACTCACTATGAAAATTCACAAGAATTTTATCCTTGGAGTTGGAAACCCACCACACAACATACTGCTGCAAGCCAAGCTCTCCACTAATCCAGGAAAAATCCTAACCTGCCACACCACCAAGCTGCAATACTCCACAACTCCTCATCTGGATGGTCTTCTCCATCTCTCAAATCAGAGACCATCAAACCTGTTGCTACCTGGAAAATTCATTGTAGCTCCCTCTTAGATCTAGCTCCTATGTAAATAACTCATATCCAACTACCCTTCTCAGAGTCGTAGCTCAGACACCATGTTATATTTTCTACACCTCAGTTCTAGTCTATTGTCTTGACAATTATACACAAATATACCTAATTTGAACTATAAACATTAACACGTTGATATGCCTAACTAATATAGCACAACATAACATAAAACTAGAAATTAGATCATACACAGGTACACAAGTATTTAATGCCAAAATATCTTGTTCTTACATCTAGAACAAAGGGATATATTACTAGGGACAATGGCCCAAGTTTACACAAAATAATAATACCAAAACCACTTACAAAATTGTGCCCAAATATGCTACACTGAGGTTGAGGGTTAGGGAATACCTTGTCCCCTCAAATCCTCCTCTTCCTTTGCAACTCTTTGCACAAGTCTGACCCTTTCTTAGATGTTCCAAAAATACCCTTAGGATACCGTTGTAACATCCCTCCTGGTTGTCCTCAACCTCCCCTCCAAGCTGACCCAAAAGTCACTCCAAAGGGACTAATGACTCAGACCCTTTTCTCTGACTTGTGATAGCCTTCTAGGGCTGTCCCAGGGCTGCTGCTACACACCTGTAACAACTCCTTATATGCTGCCAAAGACCATCCTCAAGCTGCTATTAATATGCTGCTTCTACAATGTTTTTGTAGACCTCTTGATCCAGATGGATATCGGTGGCCACCCACCTTTTCCAACTGGCTCAAAACAGTTTTCTGACAATTTTGACAATTTACTATTTTTAGCAATTTTAACTTCCGGGGCCATTTTGAGGGCCTAAATGAAGGTTTTTTGGGATTGAGCTCCTCAATGATATCCAAAGGCATGATTGAGCCCCCAAAATGAATCTTCTCAACGATACCTTTCCAATGGGCTATCACATGCCTAAAACGAAGATCGTATGCAAAAGTTACGACCCCGGGAAGTTGATGTACTAACTTACCCAAACAGGACTCACATGAATTTTGGCGCTTCATCTCCTAGGGTTAGGTTTTTGGATGTCTAGGGTTTTTTGCATTCTTGCTTATTGTAAAAAGGCCTTCAGAGCCTCATTGTAACCTTATTCTTGTGAATGCGTGCTGTCGTCACATCTCTTCTCAGAGATAAGCCGCCACCATTCCAACAAGCTTGTTTCCGCTGCATTTTATAGTTTCAACTTATTTCGTTATTGAATAGAAAACCAGTTTTACTGTATCTCTGTTATTTTGTGTTAAGCACTTGTTAATAATCTGTATTTATTTCATTCTACTAATAAAATCTGCATCAATGGTATCAAAGCGGTCTTCTCCTTGTCGTCTTAATGCATGTCCCCAACGAGGACGAAGTACAAAGAGTTGGGTCTCGAGCTTGTTTCTCTTGAGGAAAGAAGCTCTCGCACGCCCAAGCGACCTCCCATGGCAGGAGAAAATAAAGATGACAGGATAGGAGATCCTTTCAAACTTTTGATTGAGGAATCCCTCACGCAACAGAGGAACGAGATGATGGATAGTTTCATGCAAATCCTTCGGCGGCTACCAACAAGCGACACATCTTCTTCGAATGGAGGCGCCGCCTCCTTCAAGGTATAAATAAACTTCGATATTCCTATATTTGAAGGTCAGATAGACACAGCTGTTATAGACAAGTGGTTGAATCTACTAGAAAGGTATTTTTCTGTCCATAACTTTTCGAATAAAGAAAAGATTACTTTTGCGCTCCTCAAAGCCGTTCCCCATGTCAAAGATTGGTGGGAAACTTTCTGTGAGCAAAATGAAACAGAGGAAACCTCATTATTTTCAGTCACAACCACCTGGGAATCCTTTAGGGATGCTATTAAGGAACAATACTACCCTGTCGGAAGTTATGACGACCTGTATACCAAATGGACCACACTGCGGCAAGAAAGAGACCAAGTAGTGCCATATTTCACAAATATCTTCCATACCTTGCGCACCAAGTTGGGTCAAAGATTTAGAGCGACATCTGGTGCTCAAGTATCGAGGTGCTCTGCATAGATACATCTAGACCGAAATGGAATTTCTGGACATCTCATCCTTGGGCGCAACCTACCGATATGCCATCAAAATCGAGCAGAAGCTCAAACAAAAGACGCGACAATTTGGGCCTGGGAACCCCTCACAACAAAAGCCAGGAAAGGGCGGCCCCAACCCACCGAACAAAGGACAAAGCAAAGATGGATAGTATTAGGACAACCAGTCCAAGCCGCAAGTAAAGAAGGACAGCGGAAAGACAAAGAAAGATACTGGGAAGTGGTGTGACTTCCATAAGAGCCCTTGGCATAACATTGCTGACTGTCACTCAAAGAAGTAACTGGTGGCCGAAGTTAAAGCCTCTGAATAAGATGCAGATTATGACTTTGAGCCAGAACCAAAAAGGGGAAGATGGATCATTGACGTAGAACCCGGTGCCACCGTTGCTACCACCAAGCTCCAGCCTGATGAACTAGACGAGCCAGAAGAAGGAGAGCGCCTCTTCCATTGACAGATGTGGGTAAAAGGCACCCCACTGCACTTCATCGTTGATAACGGTAGCCAAAAGAACCTCATCTCAGCAAAGGTCATCAAGCGACTGGCCCTGCCAACAACTCCGCACCCACAACTGTACACCATTGGATGGCTCCACCAAGGAAGCAATCTCTGTGTCAGCCAACAGTGCCGACTATCGTACGGTATCAAGCCCTTCAAAGACGAGGTATTGTGTGATGTTGCTCCTCTCAAATTTTGTGATGTTCTTTTGGGCCAACCTTATTTATGGAAACATCATGCTGTATATGAGTCTAGGCCTTGTAGTGTTATTATTACTTTGAATAGGAAATTTTATAGGATACCTGAGGCAATCCCACCTAGTGCTATTTCCTTGACCTCTGCTAAGCAATGCAGGAAGGTCATCGCTCAGATGGGGAAGTTTGTCTTCTTCATGATTCTCTCTTAGAATAAGCAAAAGATCATAGCCACATCCAAGGTCTATGTGGCCAACCTCTCCACACAACAGAAGCAAGAAGATAAGGTCGTGGAAGAATACTCAGATATATTCTTCTCACCTACAGGGGTACCTCTGCACTACTAGGTCAAGCACCCCATCTATCTAACCCCCGATGCACCGCTACCCAATGGGCCAGTCTATCGTCATTCTTTGTTAGACAACGAGGAGATAAAGCGACAGATCCAAGAACTGCTCCACAAGGGGCACATCCACCCCAGCTCATCACCTTGCGGGAGCCCAATCGTGTTGGTACAAAAGAAAGATGGAACCTGGCGACTCTGTATTGATTACCGGGCTCTGAATAAAATCACAGTCAGAAACCGGTACCCGATTCCCTGAATCGATGACCTCCTTGATCAACTCACAGGGGCCAAATGCTCCAGTAAGATTGATCTGAAGTCTGGCTACCACCAGGTCCCGATAGAACAGACAGATGTATGGAAGACCACCTTCAAATCAAAGGAAGGCCTTTTTGAATGGTTGGTCATGCCCTTTGGTTTGACAAATGCTCCAGCCACTTTCATGAGGATGATGGACGATATCCTGCGACCATTCACCAATACTTTTGTAGTGGTGTATCTGGATGACATTCTAATTTACAACAAGACTTGGGCCGAACACTTGTAGCATATTCAACAGGGTCTGCACACCCTGCGGCAGCACAAGCTATACGCCAACTTGGAAAAATGCTCCTTCGGCATGGACATGGTCCATTACCTGGGCTACATCATTGATCAACATGGTGTACATGTGGATCCAGCCAAGATCCAAGTCATCCGTGACTGGCCAACCCCAACAACACTCACTGAGCTTCGGAGTTGCTTGGGCCTTGCAATTTCTACCGCAAGTTCGTTTTGGGTTTCTCCCATATTGCATGGGACCTCAGCCAAATAAATAGGGGTGGTGGTAAGACGAAATTTGCGTGGGGCCGGTCCCAATAACAAGAGATCGATGATTTGAAGCAACGCTTGTGCTCATATCCAGTACTTTCACTACCAGACCTGCAACATCGCTTTTGAGATCGAGACAAATGCTGCAGACTATGCTGTGGGCACCGTTCTCACTCAGCACGGCCACCCCGTGGCCTATCATAGTGAGACACTGTCGGATACTATCCGTAAGTACCCTACTTACGACAAATAAATTTACTCCATTGTGCAAGCATGCCGCCAGTGGAGACATTACATTCTTGGGAAGGAGACAGTCATCCACACTGATCATAAGCCACTGCAGTTCATGTAGACATAGGGAAAATTGCAGAATGACCACCATCAAAAGTGCTCCACATACTTGCAGCGATTCCACCTCAACATCAAGTATAAAACAGGAAGTGCCAATCGCGTCACTGATTGCCTCAGTAGACCGCCAGTCGCGACACTCACCACAGTGCTAGACTCTTGCGGCCATGAGACATCTGGATGGCCCCAACTCTATGAGACAGACCCTGACTTCACCAACAACTACCAAATGTTGGGTGCAAACGTAGTTATCGATAATTTCCATCTTCAGGATGGGTTGTTGTGTCGTCTGGGATATATTTGTGTTCCATCAATTGAGCGAGCGAAGCTGATTTGGGAAGCCCACTACAGTCGGGTGGCAGGACACTTCAGCGTTGAAAAGACAATGGCGATGCTACAAAAACATTTCTACTGGCCGAAACTTCGATAGGAGGTCAACAAGTATATTAGGTCCTTCACTGCCTGCACTATTGCCAAACCGACCACTAAGAAACAGGGCTTGTACACCCCTCTTCCTACTCCTGAAAGGCCATGGGAATCCATCTCATTGGACTACATGTCAGGCCTCCCATCAACCAAGCGGGGAAATGACTGTGTTTTTGTGGTTGTTGATCGCTTTTCTAAGATGACGATTCTGGTTGCCTACAAGAAGAGCATCATAGCAGAGGCCACTGCCAAGCTCTTCTTTGAATGAGTCTGGGTACATTTTGGAATCCCACAAACCATTGTCTTAGATTGGGATAGTCAATTTCTTAGCACATTCTGGTCGAGCCTCTGGTCACTGTTGGACACCAAGCTCACCAAATCCACGACCTTCCACTCCCAGACAGATGGCCAAACCGAGGTTGTAAATCGAGTGATTATGCATATCCTTCGCATGTATAATTCAAATCACCCTTGCACATTGGATGAGATCCTTCCCTATGTCCAACATAGCTACAACCGATCCCTACATAGCTCAACTGGCCACAACCCCTTTCAAGTGGGGTTGGGATTCCAACCATTGGGACCCATAGATGTTGCACTTCCCCTTGCGGTCACCTCGACCGACTCATCTCCTGCTCCAACTAAAGATGACAAAGCCACCCGGTTCATTGAGCGGATCCAGTGAATCCGCCAACAGGTTCAGGATATCCTACAGAAGTCCAATGACAAGTACAAACAACGCCATGATCAACATCGGGTGCCGCATAAGTTTCAGGTGGGCGACAAAGTTTGGTTGCACTTGCAGAAAGAATGCCTTACAGGACCCCATCAGAAGCTTCGCCCACTCCATTATCGGTCGTACACTATCTCCAAGGCCGTGGGGGATAATGCTTTTGAGCTCAACATTCCTCCTTTCCTTGGTCTCCACCCAATGTTCAACATGGATCTCCTTTGCCCTTATTTCCCACCATTATTTGACACCTCAGAAGTAGCAGAACAACTGACACCAACAGAGATCAACCCCGACTACCTACAACAGGCATCCAATGATCATATTGTGGACAAACAGATGAAGGGCACTCGACAACAAATGATCCAACTTTATCGAGTCTTCAAAGCAGGGCAACTACTGCACCAAGGCAAGTGGCTCACCCAGGGCCAAATTCAACAAAAATTTCCTCATCTGATGGGGGACCTCAATGAAATGGAGACCATTGCTTCCTAATGAGGGAGGATTGATCCAGATGGATATCGGTGGCCACCCACCTTTTCCAACTGGCTCAAAATAGTTTTCTGACAATTTTGGCAATTTACTATTTTTAACAGTTTTAACTTCTGGGGCCATTTTGAGGGCCTAAATGAAGGTTTTTTGGGATAGATATCCTCAATTATAGCCAAAGGAATTATTGAGCCCCCAAAGTGAATCTCCTCGATGATACATTTCCAACGAGCTATCACACGCTTAAAACAAAGATCGTATGCAAAAGTTACGACCTCGGGAAGTTGATGTACTGTTAAGGTCCTAACCCGCACATAGGTAGATCAATGTATTCGGATGTAATAAAGGTCAATATTAATAAGACCTTTCAATAAAATAGAATAAGGCGGATGTAATAAGACCTAATAGAAGCTTCCGCTTCTAGAAGGATCTTC
>ML811076.1:229154-241518 GCA_009831015.1 Picea engelmannii
ATGTAATAAAGGTCAATATTAATAAGACCTTTCAATAAAATAGAATAAGGTGGATGTAAGAAGACCTAATAGAATCTTCCGCTTCTAGAAGGATCTTCCTCTAGATGCTTCTCTTAATAGACACATTTAGTATAAATAAGGGTCGAGGGTATGAAAACCCTAGCTTGGAGATTATTGTAATAGAGCGCTGCTCTACTGGAGGTTTCCCCCTCGAAGAGGCCTGTGAACATTGCTATCTGAATCAAAGTGTTATTTCTGTTGCTATTGCATATATCATTTCTGTGTATTGTGAAGATTATGCTGGATATTTTACTGTCATTCTGTTATTTCTAGCATTTCATTTCTATTCTGCATATTTTATATATCTGATATCTTGCATGTACTAACTTACCCAAACGAGGCCCACATGACTTTTGGCGCTTCATCTCCTAGGGTTAGGTTTTTGGATGTATAGGGTTTTTGACATTCTTTCTTATTGTAAAAATGCCTTCAGAGCCTCATTGTGACCTTCTTCTTGCGAATGCACGCTGCTGTCACATCTCTTCTCAGAGATAAGCCACCACCATTCTAGCAAGCTTGTTTCCGCTGCATTTTACAGTTTTAGCTTATTTCGTTATTGAATAGAAAACCAGTTTTACTGTATCTCTGTTATTTTGTGTTAAGCACCTATTAATAATTTGTATTCATTTCGTTCTTCTCATAAAATATGGATCTCTAGGACAACCCTTTGACTATGCTTAAGATTCTATCCCAACTATGCATTCCTGTACCTGTTGTTGTAGCCTTTTCCTTGTCCGCAACACTTCCTTTACAAGCCTAAAAAATTCCCAGAATATGTGTACAGTCCCTATACCTATTGGATGTCCACCTGCAGCTCCTGTACTCGCTGTGGCTAGGGTATTGAAACCTTCCTGGACTTGCTGCACACACACAACAAACTTGCTTCCACCTCCTTCACTAATGTAACAACCTACAACAATAACGTAACCCTAGGTTGAGGTACTTAGGCTGTTGTCCCAGCCTGTGACAACCTTCTTACCCTAGGTCAAACCCTTAACCTTGCTACTGCTACATTTTTCCAGCCTCCTTCAAGCCGGCTGAGCCCCGTGGAAACCTATCTAGGTCCCGCGACTGCCCTTCATCACAAGGCCGAGTCACCAAGGGACCTACGACGACCTCTCCTAGGATGGACCAACCCTTCCAAAAGATATTTCTACCTCTTCTTAGCAGGCCGAGCCTCTCCTAGGTTGTGTCTTGCTCCCCCTTGGCAACTAGATACCACACAAAACTCCTTCTTCTTTGTACCTACCCAAAACAAGCAAAAACATAACAGAAACTGAGGCTAAGCAAATTCATCCATGGTTGGACTGAGGTCACCAAGGGATGGAATTAAATCACCAAGCTCTCACACACTTGTCACATCAAAATTATGAATTGTCACAATGACCTCTCTCCTTTATATACACGTGTAGGGGTCAACTTAAAAGCCCATTCACAAGTCTACACCAATTTAGGCTTTCACTATGGGTGTGAATCCCCATCACAAACATATGAAGCCCATTGTCAAACCCATGAAGGTCCAATTTCATTTCAAGAGCGTTTTCACCCAAACAAAAGTGTGATGTGGTGCCCACAATGATTCCCATGTGCCTGACACCTAGGCCACATGAGAATACCTACCTAAAGCTACACAAATCAACAAGACTTCGAAGGCATATCGTATTTACATTCCAACATTGAGGAAAACTGTGGTGAGGAGGGATGAGAAGTTTGAGGAGGATAGAACCTTGAGGAAGGATCATGGGATTGTTTTAGCAACAACAGGGGATCATGAGCTTGATACTTAGAAGTTAGAGGAGACATAGGTTACAGGTACATGTACAGGTACATATGCTTAGAGTTCAGAGAAATATGAGGAGAAATATGCTCCACTAGTACATGATAATCCTTCTTCCAGGAGGAAGAAGACCAGATGCGTCAAGCAGGCCTTGAGAGAGGCACAAGAATACACGGGTGCTCCTAGGACTTCTTTCAGGGAGAGTAGAGAACCACATATATTTTCCAGTTACATGGATCTGATGAGCAAGTTGTTAGAGGCTGATCCTTCTAACTTCGAGGAGGCATCACAACAATAGGTACAAAGAGATGCCATGGTGGAAGAGTATGCTTCCATAATGAAGAATGATGTATGGGAGGTTGTTCCCCAGCCAGAGAGGAAATCGGTTTTCTAGTTACATGGCTTTGATGAGCGAGTTGTTAGAGGTTGAGCCTTCCAGATCAAGAGGCATCACAATAACAGGTATGGAGATATGCCATGGTGGAAGAGTATGCTTCCATCATGAAGAATGATGTATGGGAGGTTGTTCCGACTAGAGGGGAAATCAATGATTCGCTCGAAATGGATCTAGAAGATCAAGAAAACTGCAGATGGTGGCGTCGAGAAGTTCAAAGCCTGATTTGTGGCTAAGGTGTTCTCTTAGAAGAAGGGAATTGACTATGATGAGACATTTTCCCCTATATCCAAGTACACTTTGATCCGGGCCGTGATCTCTATTGCAACAGAGATGTGGTGGAAGATTCACCAGATGGATGTGAAGACAACCTTCCTTAATGACATTATTGAGGAATAGGTGTATTTTGAGAAGCCAAAGGTTTTTGAGGTGCAAGGGAGGGATTCCCATGTATGCAGGTTGAAGAGTGACTTGTATGGGATCAAGTAGGCTCTGAGGAAGTGATACTCGAGGATATACAACTACTTGCAGGGGACATAATTCACCAAGAGTGAGGAAGACTCAAACCTCTACTACATCATAGTTGGAGGTGAGCCACTCATTCTAGTGTTGTATGTGGATGACCCGTTTCTCATAGGTTCATAAAGGCTCATAGAAGAGTGAAATAGGGACCTTGCTTCATAGTATGAGATGAAGGATTTGGGGTTGATGCACTACTTTCTGGGGTTATAGGTGTGCGAGCGAGATGGTCAGACTTTCTTTGGACAAGGGAAGTATGCAATGGAGATTTTGAAGAGGTTTGGTATGTAGGACTACATGCTTATGTCTATACCCATGGTGACCAACTAGAAGAAGATCGATGCTTCCAGATCAGAGGCAATAGACCCTACTTTATACATATATTTGATTGGTTCTCTTATGTATTTGGTCAACACTAGACCATATATATTCTTTGCAGTTAACATACTCAGTCAAGCCATGGTTGAGCCGAGGAGAGTACATTGGGTGGCAGTGAAGCATGTTTTGAGATATATACATGAACAATTGAGTATGGGTTGAGTTTCATCCAGGGAGATGGAGTGAGGCTGATGGGATTTCCAGATGCAGACTGGGCATGCAACACAGTTGACAGGAAAAACACGTATGGGTGTTGTTTTAGCTTGGGATCAAGAGTTTTTTTTTGGTTGAACATGAATAAAAAATTAGTTTCATTGAGCTCTGATAAGGCAAAGTACATGGCATCCAACTTAGTAGAATGTGAGGCCATTTTGATTCGAAATCTTCTCATGGGGTTTTTTGGAAAAGAGTTGGAGACTACTATCATCCACTGTGACAATCAAAGCTGCATCAAGCTCTTTGAAAATCCAGTGTTCCATGACCAATCGACAAAACACATTGAGATCATATTTCATTTCATTAGGGACTATGTGCAAAAAGGGACACTAAAGCTAGAGTATGTGCCTACAAGTGAAAATGTTGCAAACATTCTCACAAAGGCCTTGATAAAAGACAAGTTTGTCTTCTTCAGGGAGAAGTTGGGGGTGGTGCAGAACACCTTCCTCACTAAGAGGGAGTGTTAAATTTGTAGCTTGGAAAGTGTCTCAACATTGGCCTAAGTGTCCAGGCATGCTAAAGGACATTTAATTAATACCCAAATCAACATTTTAATCTTATCGTAAGTTTTGACTTAGGAAAAGAATAAAAATTATGTAAATAATTTTTATTGGCTTTATTTGCTCAAATTTCCTAAGTTTCTGACTTAAGGAAATGATATTTCACTTAAAGTGATTTTTTCCGGATTCTTCTAGAGAGTTCACAAGAGGGGGAAATAGAGTAAAGGGAAAATATAAAAAGAAGGTTGAGGCAAGGGTGATGACACACTCATTGAGAAAACAAGAGAAGAGGGCTCTTGGATGAGGAAGAGGGAAAGTGAGCAGCTGAGAGAGAGGCACCTTGGATGGGCCGATTTTGCAGAGAAGGAGAGAGCCATACATGATACATCAAGCACAACAACAAAAAGGAGGCCGTATTACAAGCAATACAACAATGAACTGAAGGGGCCATACAGGCCGAATCAAAGGGGATGTACAAACCAATTTACAGAGGGACATACAAGACAATTTGTTGGGACAAAACCGTCTATACAACTAGGCCGTACAACCAAGAAGAAAGCAAATTTTTGTAAGATTTTTTTTTGTATTTTGCTGCTGTAAATTTTATTCCTATGAAGACAATAAATCCCCTCTTTGCTAGTTTTACCCACAATGAGGTTTCTAGAGTAAATTTTTGGTGTTTATGTTTTATGTGTTCTTGTTTTAATGTTTAGTTTTTGTTGTGCATAAGTTAGAAAATCAACTGTAATACTTCTGCATAATTTTCAGAATTTATATCAATAGTGAATTAATTCCAAGTAGTAAAAAATATTGCCTTTAATATTCTGCATGATGGGTTTATAAAAATTAACATGACACAATTGGGAAGACATATCACTATCACCTCAATAGATATCCCCCTTTTTTAGTGAAGGACAAATCCAACACAAGGGAGGCTTTCTGGGTGACCCTAGGGGGATTGCGAAGGGAGAAGCAAGGATATTGAATAATACCCCTATAGGTCAAGGTCAAGGATGTGGATGAGGCTTGAGGAAAAATTATTTGGAGATGGTAAATGGTTTCAAAGGTTGTGTACCTACAAAATAGTGTTAGACAAACCAAAACAAGATAATATATGATGATATAAGCCTAAAAAACCAATGAGGAATTAGCAAGAAACCTTGTTGTCCCAAAATTGTAGCAGTATGGAAATATATATCAGTAGTAAAGAAACTATGATAGCTATAAGTTAACCATCAAAATCAAGTATATGATGTTGGAAAATAAAGTAGACAATCTTCCAATGTTTAAACCAAGACTTTGATCGTAAGAGAGAGATGTTAATGAGTGTTATTAGTAGAAATTTGTAACAACCTTATGGCTGTAGAAACTTTTTGATACAACAACAAGTTCTAACCACTGAAATCAACAAGTAATGCACCCAAACAATAGCTCTTGAATAGTAGATCAATTATTATGACTTGCAAGTAAATTTAAGCGGTAGAAAAGTGAGTAAACAGTGAGAGAGAGTGAGTTTGTTGCAACCCTATTTCCTGTAGCTTTATGCTTGTTACAATGAATTAATCATTTAGCAAATCAAGATGCGCCTAGGGAACAATATAGCTTTAAGCATGTAAAATTTAATTCCAAACTTGAACAATTCAATATCTCAAAATTCAGGTTTACCAATGCAACAATATTCAATCTCCAATGCAAAGATTAGTGTCTAATCTACTAGGTAATGGAGTCTCTTTCTTTGAGCTACGGTTTAGAAAGTTTCTATGGGTGTAATCCCTTTCTCCCCAGAGAAGATAAACCTTAGCAAGGTCTTGCTACAAGGGTGTAATCCCTTTAATTCCTTGTAGCAATCCTTAAGCCTTTTCAGTAACAATAAAATAGAATTCCTTGATGGAGGGTGTATGCCCTTATACTCCTCCAAGGGTTTGACAAAATAACCTCGAAATCAAGAAGAAACATACAAAAATGAAGAAATTCCTTACCTAATACAAGAGATAGCATGTAAAACCATTACTTATAAAATATGTTCCACAAAATTTCCAAGAACAAGCATACAAGATAAGTCGCTAGCCTTTATTCCACCAATAGACAAATATTCCATTTATTTTGCACAAGAGACACGAGATAACAGATTTTCCAAGGAGGGAGAAAATTTCAGCCAAGAGTTATGTAATTCTTAAGTGATGATCTCTCAAAATGAAAAAGAGATGGCCTCTATTTATATGAGGCCATCTAAAATAATTTGTCCACATAAAAATGTCAACAACAAATTGAAATGGGGCCAAATTCCTTTATTTTCCTTTACAACTTACAAATATAAAACATTTCATAATATAAAACCCTAAAAAGGATGATGTCATGCTCTAGAAGGGTGACGTGAGGCTTATAAGTGAGACGTTGAGCCTCAAGAAGAAAATAATTGGGCCTCCAAAGGTCACGTGTCAAACTCTCATGTGCTAGAGTGTCATGCCATGCATCTCCTTCCTTCAAACCACATCACAATACCTCCAGAACCATAAGCCCCCCCCAAAACCCTAGCTTCCATATGACATCAAGGGCTTATAAGGCGACGCCCTAGGCCTCCAAAGGCCAACGTCCAAGTGCAAAGAGATATGATGTCATCCTATAGTGTTGTCAAAGTGTCTCCAAAGGCAACGCCCTCTATCCTTTGCACACAAAGTCTCTAGGGTCCTCTACCCATCTTGTGGGGTATGGATTCCATCCTTTGTATTTTCAATCCGCCATGAAGGTCAAAATGGCACAATTCCTCCATGTATTGCTTTCACCAAGAAAGGTCCTACAAAAAAAACAAGTACGCCCACCAGGGGTCGATAAGTCACATAAGTAAGCCACATTTAATAAATGAACCACACAAACATGTGCATTAAGTCCCCCCTTTTCAAGCTAAACAAATGCTCAAAGACATTATAAAATTTGTCAAATTTAAGTATGGGAGGGTTGTCATGGTTCCCTATTGGGTAGATCAATTCCCATCTTAAGGAGTGTTTCCCAAGAAGACCCTCTCTAAGTCATGTAATGAATATGAAGTGAATGGGGTCAAGAATTTTGGGCATGGGGTTATTGACATATCAAGGGCTCATATTATCTCATTTATGGGTGCCTTTGTGGAGGGTGTACTACATCCTTCATTTGCAATGCAACATTTTTCCAAGCCCCTTGAAGTTAAAAACACATTGAGTGCCATATGCACTGGAAATTAAAAGACATCGCAAATGTATTCCCCCATAAAGAGGGACATTTATTAAATATGTGTTTTCTTTTTTTTAAAAGGTCCTTCATTTTTTATGGAGAAGTGTTTCATTGCTCTCAGGACCTTAGGGAAATCATCTAGAAGGATAATTTATGGCTTTTAACTTTTTCTATCTACAAAACCTCTGGGCATTTATCCCCTTCTTGCCATGAAACGAGGTAAAATCCCTTCTTGGGGCCAATAAGCCCAAAACCCCCAAAGATGAGGAAATGAAAGGGAAGAGGTGTAGAAATTGGAAAGCATGTGTAGGAATGGTACGATGACCCTCCAAGGAGACCCCCTAGTAGCAACCCTTTCCCCAAGGGTGACCCACTTACTAGGAAACCATGTCAACCACAAAGGTGAAATAAGGAAAAAGGTATAATTTCCAAGAAAACATTTTCATAATCACAAAAGGACTCTTTGCACATGCTCAAATGCTTCAATTATTAAAGTGATACTTACCACGAGACTGAACTTGTTACCTCATGAAGCAAGACCTGCTGTCCCTTTTGGGCCATTACTAGTGTGGTGGATGCTGTTGCCGTCTATCAATGGTGATGTGTTGTGAGAGAAGGGGCTTTGTGTGCTCATCTAGCTCTCGACACTCCATGTCTTCAACCTGTGGGCCTTGATACATCATCTCCTTAGTTACCCATAGCTTGGGGGAGTAACAGTCACCATTAGGAGCATAATTTGGAGGAGAGGTGATGCAGGAGCATCGCTATCACATCAAAAGGAAGCAGAGGTGGAAGCGAAGTCCACACCTCAACACATCGAAGGAGCCAAAACCGACCTTAAAAAACTTGGTAGTGGTGTGTAGATATTTTTGTTTTTTTCGTTAATTTAATTTCGCTGTCTATGAAGTCGGGCCACCATTTGAAAGGATAGAACAATTGTAAATCCTTTACACGACTTTAGTATATTACATGTGTAGGATAATTTCCTTATTAGTCATTAGGTTACATGTAATCAAGCTAGGTAGGTAACCAACAACGTAGAATGTGATAATATTTAGATAGGAGGAAGAAGAGCGAGGAGGCTCTGGGTCCTTAGACAAGTTTTTCATTGTGTTTTCTATGTCTATAGGAGATAGAAACTGTAATGATGTTTTTTTTCTTTGAAATAAATTGAACAAAGAAAATTGATTCAATTGTACAGTGTTGATACTGTTTGACTATTATTATGTATTTTGTGAATGTATGAGGTTCATGGAGAATGAATAATTGAATAAGTCTCTAAGTATTTCTCTTCTATAATTTATGCAAGGAGTGCATACTGAGTGCAAGGAGTGCGTGTGAGGGAGTCTTTTCAACTCGAAGTTTAGAAGAGATAGCGGGGGACTTTAGTATGTAGAGTGTGCATATTGAGCGCAAGGAGTGTGCGTAGAGGCAAACTTGTTGTAAGTTTGAAGGCTCAGGAAGTTGAGCGTAGAGTATGCCAGGAGGGAATCAAAAAGTCTTTTGAAAAGATGCAGAGTGCAAGTGTGTGCCAAGGAAAGGTTTAAATTTCATTTTCCAGAAGCTTAGCAGGAGTAGTGGTTCTAAGATTTGAAAGGAAACACTTAGAAAATTTCTAAGTTTTGAAGAGTTGAAGCATTCAAGGTGGAGCGCATAAATTGAAAGTTCGAAGGAAGAAAAAGTATGGATGATTGAGTGGGAGAAATCCTTCAGAGTGAAGTTCGTGAAATCCAAAATCTCGAAACGATCGTGGCCATTCATTGAGGCAGAACACGTGGTGACAGATCAACGTTTCGATGATTCATAAATCGGGGAGTTGGAGGTAGGCACTGTGAAAACTCACGAAAAGTGAAATTGTGATTTAATCATAGCCGTTGAAACCATGGAAGGTTGTGAACCGTTGATTCGATGTAAGAGGAGTTCAAAGAATTAACAATTTCGGGTATCGGAGGAAGGGAGACGAGCAACCTTTCAATAGCCGAAACGCGAAGTCCCAATTTGCGAAGAATTGATCTGGACCGTTGAGTCACGGGAAGTTTCAGACCGTTGATCTAAGATGATAGATTTCAGGAGTTTGGGAGTTCGAAAGATGGAGAGTTGGGTTGACTCATATACCCGACACATGAAATCACAATGCGCCTTTTCAGATAGGCGTGTGGTCACAACGGGTGGTCACGAGGAGGAAACTTTATGCTCAGTATTAGTTCGCGCGGGTGAGGTTTTGCTAAAGGACCTGTGAATTTGTATTGTAAAGGTTCCAACAGGGAATCACAGAGCTAGTCCAGCTGGGGAAGTCAAAAGATCCTAGATCGGGAGGTTGCACAACCTTTGGAGAGAAGGGGGGTCTGCACCAAGGGTGATGCAGGAGCATCACTATCACATCAAAAGGAAGTGAAGTTGACACCTCAATGCATCGAAGGAGCCCAAACCGACCTTAAACAGGTTGGTAGCGGTGTGGAGATATTTTTGATTTTTTTCCTTAATTTAATTTAGTTGTCTATGAAGTCGGGCCACCGTTTGAAAGGAAAAAACAATTGTAAATCCTTTACACGAATGTAATATATTACAGGTGTAGGATAATTTCTTGATTAGTCATTAGGTTACATGTAATCAAGCTAGGTAGGTAACCGCCAAGGTAGAATGTGATAAGATTTAGATAGGAGGAAGAAGAGTGAGGAGGATCTGGGTCCTTAGACAAGTTTTTCATTGTGTTTTCTATGTCTGTAGAAGATAGCGAATGTAATGATGTTTTTTTCCTTTGAAATAAATATAACAAAGAAAATTGATTCAACTGAACAATGTTGATACTGTTTGACTGTTATTATGTATTTTGTGAATGTATGAGTTTCATGGAGAATGAATAATTGAATAAGTCTCTAAGTATTTATCTTCTGTAAGTTATGCAAGGAGTGCATACTGAGTGTAAGGAATGTGTGTGAGGGAGTATTTTCGACTCGAATTTTAGAAGAGATAGTGAGGGACTTTCATATGTAGAGTGTGTATATAGAGCGCAAGGAGTGTGCATAGAGGAAAACTCGTTGTAATTTTGAAGGCTCAGGAAGTTGAGCGTAGAGTACGCTAGGAGGGCATAAACAATTCTTTTGAAAAGATGCAGAGTGAAAGTGTGCGCCAGGGCAAGGTTTAAATTTCATTTTCCAGAAGCTCAGGAGGATTAGTGGTTCTAAGATTCGAAAGGAAACACTTACAAAATTTCTAAGTTTTGAAGAGTTGAAGCGTTCAAAGGTGGAGCGCAGAAATTGAAAGTTCAAAGGAAGAACAAGTATGGAGGATTGAGCAGGAGAAATCCTTCGGAGTGAATTTCATGAAATTCAAAATCGTGAAATGATCGTGGCCATTCGTTGAGATAGAACATGTGGCAACCGATCAACGTTTCGCTGATTCGTAAATTGGGGAGTTGGAGGTAGGCTCTGTGAAAACTCGCAAAAAGTGAAATCGCGATTTAATTATAGCTGTTGAAATTGTGGAAGGTTGTGAATCATTGATTCGACATAAGCAAAGTTCAAAGAATTCACAATTTCGAGTATCAGAGGAAGGGAGACGAGCCACCTTTCAATAGCCAAAATGCGAAGTCCCGATTTGTGAAGAATTGATCTGGACCGTTGGGTCATGGAAAGTCTCAGACCGTTGATATGAGGTGATAGATTTCGGGAGTTCGAAAGTTGAAGAGTCGGGTTGAAAAATATACCCGACACGCAAAATCACGATGCACCTTTTCAGATAGGCGTGTGGTGACATTGGATGGTCACGAGAAGGAAACTTTACGCCTGGTGTTAGTTCGTGTGGGTGAGGTTTTGCTAAAGGACCTGTGAATTTGTATTGTAAAGGTTCCAACAGGGAATGACAGAGCTAGTCTAGCTTAGGAAGTCAAAAGATCCTTGACCGGGAGGTCGCACAACCCTTGGAGAGAAGGGGGGTCTGCACCAAGAGGGTTTGGGACCCTTGTTTTTCTTGTTGTTATAGAGAGGATGTTGCTTCTGGGCATTCTTGGATTTATATTTCCGTTGGGCCACTAAGGCTTTGTTGGATGTGCTTCTGCTCTTATACACACCTACAAGCGTGGAGAAGTTTCCAACCCACTTGGTGTGTCCTTGGAGGCACAAGCCTAAGTGAAAACCCACTGTCACCTCAATTTGGACTTTTTTCATCTAGGCTCACTCCTAGGGAATCCAAGGGGGGTAGACCCTACTTAACTAAGTTAAGTTGAATTAATGTGATCTAGGAGTTAATTTTAAATCTTGAGTTAGAGAGACCTAACCTAAATGCCAATCAACAATGCAATGCAAAAGTTTAATGACAAGCAAACTTATTTACCTAAAACTCAATTAAGACTAGTGCCTAAATATGGGTAAATGGAGTCAATGAGATTATATAACAAATATACAAAGATACAAAACAATATTATGAACTAATTACAATAAATCAAGAATATAACTTATACTTTAAACAATTTATGAATGAAATCTACAAATGAAATACAACATGAACAAGTATACAATGAAAGAAATAACTTAGATGATTACACAATGATACAAAGGAATTAAATAATACTTAGATCCAATATACCAAGAAGCATGAGATATCCACAATGAAAGATGTAATTTAAGATAACTAGAAAGCAAAATTCCCAAAGAGAGATAGTGCACAACTTTAGATGAGATAACTTTGAAAGTAAATATGCCCAACTTGAAAGTAAAGTGACTTGGAAAGTACAAGTGCTTGTAAAGTAGAGTACATGAAAATGTAAACGCCTTGAAAGTGAACTTGCACAACATAGACAAAGATCACTGAAAATGAAAGCACACAAGTTGTGAAAGTGTTGTAGGTTGATTTTAGAAGAATTTTAAAGTCTCTCTTTAGTTAGGGGGATTAAGGTTTGAAGATGCAAGCCTAGACTATGTGTCTACCCCTAAACTCTTACCGCTTTGACCAAAAGAATTGCTGGGTGCTCAAGAAGGAGGACAAGAAAGGTCCTCCCCTAGCTCCACAGATCAATCCATAATGCTTGGGTGCTCAAGCAAGGAGGACACTTAGTGTTGTGAAGCTGTCCCTGACTTACAACCCCTGTAGATTCCACAAGTTACCCTTTTTGATGGTGAAAGTTGTATCAATTTGGGTGCCTAATTACTAGATATGATTACTTCTCAATATCAATAAGTTATTCCTCTAATTAATCTAGATGTGACTATTTCACACATGAATAAAACAATGAGTAAATCTAAATCCTAGCCTCACGATATTGCATGGATGGCTAAGCCAATCTCTTTGCAAGGTGTGGGCAGAACATTAAAAAAA
>ML811076.1:247541-279506 GCA_009831015.1 Picea engelmannii
AGTTGCAGACATTTTCACAAAGTCTCTTACAGAAGCGAAGTTTTCCAAACTTCGATCTATGTTAGGAGTTCAAGAAGTTGTCATTAAGGGGGGATAGGCTCTAATGCCTCCTTCCTTCTCCTATTGTGTCACTATTGTAAATCTTTCAACCCTATCCCAAGTTGTTCTTAAGGCGGGATGTTAGGAGATTTAGACACTTGGGAGTTAGTTAAGATCTACTTGGTTTAATATGTCGTTAGGTAAAAGTGTGTTTCTTAGTGTGTTTCTTTAGTATGCATTAGTATGCATTTGTAGTTAGGAAATACGATGGTCACGATATGTTCCCGACATAGAGTGATCCAACGGTTCATACTCTTCTCAATCTTAATGGCCATTGATTCGTGTCTTAACACCCGATTGGTCCATGATCTCTATTTAAAGAGCATGGAGGGTCATTTTCCGATGATCGATTGTGAGAAAATCTCTTGTAAAATCTCTCTGTAATATTTTTCTTTGCATTAATAAATTGCTCCAAGTGGCCACGTTGGCTGGGGCCGTTGATGTTTCCCTGTAGGGGTTTTACCACGTGAAAACATCGGTGCATTGATCTTTGATCTGGTTATGTGAGTGGTTATTGAAGGTGTTCTTCCTCTATTGGAATACCTATGTTGTCGAACATTAAGAAGAGACAGGTAGTAGCAACATGAGGGTTGTTGTGAGAAGAAGGATTAAGACCTAGGTTTGTTTTTGTTGAAATATTGTAACTTCGAAGAATATTCTAATTATATTTGAGTTATTATCTTATAGATCAAATCCCCTTTTGTGGATTGATCATGTCGGGTCTTGTATAAGACTAAATCCATTTTTGTGGATTGGTCAAACCATATTTATATGGTGGTATTTGTAAAGTTGTCCCCTAGTGTTTATAAAGTGGTTTTAACCACTTATGAAGAAGTAGACCCTACTAAGTGAAGATACATAACCATAGCACCTCCTCAACCAGTATTTATATGTGAGGATGGTGCCTCACTTGTTCACACTCACAGTCACTCATCTGGTGCACATATCTTGAAGGAATTTGCAGTTGCAAGAGGAAGGAGAAGAGAGGTGCATGCTCAGTCTTGGTTTATCTTTGGTGTTTTGGTCTTAGTTTTGGCATTGTATTGGAAATCTATTATTGAGGAAATTTTTGCTGGGTTTTCTCCCCCATGAGGTTTTCCCAGGATAAAATGATGCGTACATTGTGATTGTGTTTCTTTCAGTGATCCTCTTTATCTTGTTGTTGTGGAAATACATTGAATATTCGTGTAATTTGGAAATAACCTAATCACAATAGTAATAACTCAACATGGTATCATAGCTTGACTGAATAGAGGATATTTCACTGGGTATCTAGACATGACAATTGCCGTACAAGAAAATTAGGGATTTCTACTGAAGATGAATTTTTGACCAAAAAAAACTATCTTGGGAAGTGTGCCCTTCCCTAACATCTTTTGGCAGCTTGATCGAACTTTTCCAGTGGCCATTTTCTCAGGAAATTCAAACCCTAGTTTTGACGGTTACTAGAAAACCAAAAACCAGAACCAATACCAGAAGTACCAGTCCAAAATTGCACAGGTCAAGTTTCAAGGGGTAAAACTTGGAATTTTTTGAAACAGACAGCTCCAACAAATTTGCCTTAGCCCAGTGCATCTAGTCCATGGATCATAATTCAAAAGTTTGAATTTTGAGAAATTAGGGTTTCTTCATAAAACCCTAAGTTGCAGTTGCATAACCAGTGTTAGAATATGAAGGCTATGTGCTCGTTTTACCATTGACAATATCCTTGTCACCCAACCATAGGCTGAATCCACCCTCTGAGCACCTTAACCTTGACAGCGAATCATTCCGGAAGCAAACCCTAGGCTAGATAATCATTCAAAGGGTAGTGCACCTTTCCCTAAGGATAGTGCATCAACAAAGGCTAATCAGATGTTCCAAACCCTAGCCAAGAGATATTCCAATACAAAACGTAACTGCTAGCTGCAGCAGCTGCACCAACAACTCTCCTCCAAACCTGCTGACGCAAACGTGCCACCCAGGGCACGCTCGCTCTCATAGGACCTTCTCTTCCTTCAGCTCGAAGAGCTGAAATGCTCTTCAAATCCCTTATCGAGACCTTTCTATACCCACATAATGTTCCTTATGATTCCCCGTTGTCCTATCGGGAAATCGGGCCCCGCGTGATCGCGAGTCCTGCACTCACAAGATCGGGTCTTACAAATCCCCGAACCCCAATGAATATTCTTTGAATGCTTTCAGTGCTCCTATCGAGAATTTTCCCCCGTCGGGAAATCAACACTTGCGTTGTTGTAGACAACTTGCCTTCCAAATCCCCGATTCCCGGTATGTTGACACCTGTTCTCCACTCAAACACTGTGACCGCGTGGTTGTCGCGATTCGGAGTTTCACGACTCCTCATGTAGCAATTCTCACGACACTAGGAATCCCGATATGCCGATCCCCGATGCACGTGAGAACTAGCCCTTCCACGTCACTATCTCCCTCGTCGCTCTATCGTATATCGCAAAATCGTGACTCCTAATGCAACAGTTCCCTTGTATGCGGAAACCTCGAAATGCCGAACCCCGACTCGTCGGGATCTCCTGCCACGTGTCCCTGTTGAGATCAACAGCTTTGATCCTATCGAGAAATCGCGGATCACGATTTCTTGTTGTGCAAACTCCTTTCCTGTGAAAACTCCAATGCCTCCAAACACCGACTCGTCCAGATCTCCCGCCACGCGTCCTCGCCAATGGACGACTCAAACTCCTTTCGGGAAATCGTGGATCGCGATTCCAATATGTAAGAGTTTCACAACTCCAGAAACCCCGATTCTCCGATGAGCTGAACCCTGAATCTTCTCCAGATGTCTGACGCGTGTCCAGTCAAGATCCACGGCTGAGATCCTTCCTTGGGATTTCAGGACTTTCAAGGTCTCCAATTCTTACCCTATGAAAACCCGATGACTCCGGTATCTCGATGACTTCTCCTCTGTTAGCTAGGGCTTAAACCCAGTGCAACTTTGCAAGATCTAACGGCTGACGGGATTTTGCCAATCTCCGCTACGAATCCTGACCGTCGATTCCTCTTTTACCTTCTTAAGGGCTTCTTGGCACGGAAATCTCCGGTGCAACCTTCGATAATGATATCACGAAGGTGCTATACCTCCTGAGATTTTCACTCTGATTCTTTCAGAGGAACTTGTGCGCACTCCTTGCGCTCAACATCCAACAACTCCCCAAGTGTTGAATCTCTCCGACTCTGCGCACTTCCTGCAGCAGCAGTCTCCGACCTCCTTTGCTCAGATTTACAACTGAGACTTCTTCTTCAGCCTGCACACTCCTTGCACGGCTTCAACAACTCACTTCCACTTTTGGGTGAATGAGGACAAAAGTTAAACTACTAATCCTTCATCAACGCACTCCTTGCGGATGAATTCAACTGCACACATTGCAGGAATCTCCTGGCTCAGACAGAGAAACAATTGAAACTCATTCCATCTCCCTTTCAGACTTCAGTTTGAAACATAAAGTCACATGCACAACATATACAAAGAAAATTCATATCAAGAAGCAAACATTCATGAGCACATGAATAATATACACAGAGAAACAACACCATCCATGAGTTTAAATCAGAACTTTCTTCTATTAATTCAAATTCCTGTACATGGGTGTTCTTCATACACTATTCTATGCTTGCTCTTCTCTTCTTCAGAATGCTTCCATATGTTACAATGGTACAATGAGGGTGTCTATATCCGTTTTCCCTCTCGAATCTCTAAACTATCAAATCTAGACTTAAAATCCTATCTACCAGCATTAACTAGATTAAATGCCTCCTATCTACTTCAGACAAGAGCGTATGGCTTGAGGTCTAATACAATATACAAAAGCGCCATCTCTTAAATGATTCATTTAAGATTTGCGCAACAGTTTCCAAGGCATTTCAAAATTTTGGGTTGGTTTGTCCAGCTAATCTCCGCTTGATGTGCTGGCTCACTTGATGAGTTGGCGATGCTCCTGCATCATACTCCTCGGCTTGAAAACTTTCATGAGCTCCTGTCCATGAGCTCCTGCATGGTCTATCCATGATTTTGAATCTTCGATTCCGTCTCCCAGCTGGCATCTTCCACTGGATGGTTTTTCCATTTGACCAGATACTCGAAGTATTGCTTCCGTCTGGTCTTTTTGCTCACTCTCTTGTCAAGTATACGCTCCATCTGTGGCTTTTCTGCAATCGGCATCTGCTTCTGCCACTGGATTTATGGCTGTTCATCATTTCCATCTCCTTCTTCCTCAGCCTTATAGGGATATAAGTCTGAGACATTGAATGTTGGAGAGATTCCGATCTCATTCGGCAACTCAATCTCATAAGCATTTTTTCCCAATTTCTTTAAGACTCTGCATGGTCCAATTTTCTTCATTTTTAGCTTATTGTATGTTCCCCTTGGGAACCTTTCCTTCCTTAGATGTGCCAGAACTTGATCACCAACTTCGAACTGAAGTTGTCTTTGATGCTGATCCATTCTATGCTTATATTCCTGGTTTGATTCCAACAATCGCTCCTTCACCCTGCTGTGAAGTTCTTTCATCACCTTTGCGAATTCTTCAGCGCTTGCACTCTTAGTCATTATCTGCTCTGAGTCCCTCAGTTCAAAAACCCCTCTTGGCTGTCTACCGTATACAATTTTAAATGGACTTTTGCCTGTACTCCTGTTCACTGAATCATTGTATGCAAACTCTGCCTGTGGCAACACATTGTCCTAGTTTCTATGGTGCTCTGTCACCAAGCTTCTTAATAAATCTCCCAAACTTCTATTCACCACCTCTGTTTGCCCATCCGTCTGAGGATGATAGGCAGAACTAAACATCAAATTAGTCCCCATCTTCTTCCACAATGTCCTCCAGAAATGTCCAATGAACTTCGTATCCCTGTCCGATACTATGCTTCTAGGTAATCCATGAAGTCGAATGACCTCCTTGAAGAACAAATTTGCGATATGAGTCGCATCGCTGGTCTTCTAACACGGGATAAAATGTGCTATTTTGGAAAACCTGTCAACCACCACAAAGATCGAATCATGTCCTCTTTGCATCCTAGGCAATCCCAATATGAAATCCATGCTGATTTCATCCCATGGCCTCTCAGGTATGGGTAATGGTTGATAGAATCCCGCATTCTGCTTCATGCCCTTTGAATGCTGGCAAATTCTACATCTATCGACAAACTTCTTGACCTCCGACCGCATCCCTGGCCAAAAGTAGGCTTCTCTTAGCTTTGCAAATGTCTTGTCGTGGCCAAAATGCCCTGCTAATCCACCACTGTGCTTCTCCTTTACCAAATTCTCCCTTATGGAGCAATTTGGAATGCATAATTGATTTCCTCTGAACAACAGTCCATTTTGGATCATGTAATCTATCCATGGGCTTCTGTCTCTGAGAACTAGATTCTCAGTTGCTTCATATGCCTCTGCAAAATCTGCATCACCTACATACATGTCCTTAAGATTTTCAAAACCCAATGTTTTGACTCGGAACTCCTGCAGCAACAAACACTTCCTGCTCAAAGCATCAACCACTTTGTTAGCAGTACCTGAAATGTGTTTAATTACAAATGTAAAATTCTGCATATACTCTACCCATTTAGCATGTTTCTGATTCAACTTCTCCTGTTGAGTCACAAACTGCAATGCATGATTATCACTATATAGAACAAATTCTTTCGGGATCAAGTAATGTCTCCACTTCTTCAACGCCTGTATGATAGCATAAAATTCTTTGTCATACGTGGAGTACTTTACTTTTGCCTCATCCATCTTCTCACTGAAATATGCAATTGGTCTATCCTCCTGGCTCAAGACCGCTCCTATGGCAAAGCCACTTGCATCACATTTCACCTGGAACACTTTCGTAAAATTAGGCAACACCAAAACCGACTGTTTTGTGATCTTCCACTTCAACAAATTGAAGCTCTTCTCTGCCTGTTCAGTCCAATGAAAAGATTTATGTCTTTTCCTAACTGTGTCCATCATCGCTGCGCTAATTCCACTGAAATTCCTGATGAATTTTCAGTAGAAACTAGCCAGTCCATGAAAACTTCTCACCTCGAAAATATTTCTTGGTGATGGCCAATTTTTAATTACCTCCACTTTACTTGGATCCATCTTTAATTCATTTTCCGATATGACAAACCCCAAGTAAATGAGTTCTGTCTTCATAAATGAATATTTCCTCATGTTGATCAACAACTTCTCTTGCTGTAGCTTCCTCATTACTGCAGCTAAATGCTTCAGATGTTCTGCTTTCGTTTTGCTGAAAATCAATATGTCATCCAGATAAACAATGACAAACTTACCAATGAATTCCTTCAGCACTTCATTCATCAATATCATGAAGGTACTCGATGCATTCGTCAAGCCAAACGGCATGACTAGCCACTCATACAACCCTTCGTTGGTTTTGAAGGCTGTCTTCCATTCATCGCCTTCTCTCATGTGAATCTGATGGTATCCGCTTTTCAAATCAACCTTTGAAAAAAATTTGGCTCCACTTAAACAGTCCATCAAGTCATCCATCCGTGGAAATGGAAACCTGTACCTAATGGTTATCTTGTTAATGGCTCTAGAATCAATGCACATTCTCCAACCTCCATCTTTCTTTGGACTCAGTACCATTGGAACGACACACAGACTTAAACTTTCCCTGATCAGTCCTTTATCCAACAGTTCATGCATGCCTTTTAACTTCTTCGTTTTCCTGCGACGTCAACCTGTATGCAGCTTTGTTTGGCAAACTGGCTCCTGGTATGAGGTCTATATGATGACTCACACTCCTCATCGGTGGCAACGAATGAGTTAATTAATCTACCACAATGTCAGCGAACTCTTCCAGCAGTTCATGAATTTCTTCCGGCAAGTCATCCACTCTTGTGCTGGTCAAAACAATTTTCGGTTTCCTGACCACAAAGAATTGTGGATCTTCCTTCTTCTTTACTTCTGCCAGAAGTTCCTTCCCACTCATGAGAAGTACAATATTTCTCGTTTCTGGTTTTACTTCTTTATCCTTAATTGGAAGTAGCATATGTGTTCTTCCATTCTTCTCCAAAGTATACGTATTCATCTTCCCATCATGAATTACGTTCCTATCATATTGCCATGGTCTGCTCAGCAATAAATGACATACATCCATAGGAATAACAACACAGAGTATTTTATCATTATATCCTCCTATCTTGATGTCAACTAAGCACTATTTAGTGACACTTACCTGATGTCCCTTCTGTATCCATGAGACTTTATATGGACTCGGGTGATCAGTCGTCTCCAACTCTAGTTTCTCCACCATCTCGGTTGAAACGAGATTATCTGTGCTTCCACTGTCCACAATAACCTTGCATTTCCTGTCTTTGGTCTTGCATGTGGTTCTGAAAAGTTGGTTCCTTTGAGCCGTGTCCTCCACCTCCTTCTCGGGTGTTAAGAGAACCTTACGCATCATCAATGACCTTCCATCTTCTGCATCTTCTGCCTCAACATCTCGCCTCTGTGCCTCGGCGATGCGAGCTTCTCCTCCATCCTTCTTCCTATATGGACAGTCAACTTCCTTGTGTCCATTCTTTCCACACGTGAAGCATGTGATGACTCCACCTCTGCCTCTTCCTCTACCTATGGTACGAGGAAATGTGTTATTATCAGTGTATCCTCCACTCTGTTCTGTATGCTGCCTTCGTTGTTCAGTGTACTGGCCTAGCTGTGAACTTTCACCTCTTTCTGTTCTAGTCTGAGGCTTCTTCCAGTCATTATTGGATTTCTGGAACCTATCTTGGGCAACTGACTTACCCTTTGGCTGGCTCCTACCTCGGCCTCGCTGTGCTGGCTTACGACTTAGCTTCTCTTCAACTTTCAACGCCATTTGATACGCATCCTCCACCATTCTGATGGTTGTCATACTCATCTCGTCTTGGATATCGTATCGCAAGCCATTCATATACCTGACAAATTTTTCATCATCGCTCTCCTGATGACCTGCTCTGATATTTAGCTTGTAAAATTCCTCAGTATACTCTTTTACTGTCATCAACCTCTGTCTCAGGTTCTGCATTCTCCTAAACAACGTGATTTGATAATCCCTTGGGATGAACTTTGCCTTCATCTTCGCAATCATTCGATCCCAACTTTTTATCTTTTGCTTGCCTTTGGAACGTCTATCCGCTTGAAGTTCGTCCCACCATAATGCTGCGTGTCCCTTCAATTTTGTGACAGCATGTCTAACCTTTTTATCCTCTTCGATATACTCATAATCGAAGTAGGTATCAAGAGCTCTAATCCAATCCAGAAGCTCTTCTGCATCCAGACTCCCTTCATAAGCTGGAATGTCCATCTTTGTTTTTGAACTCATCCAGGCGATAGCCTTAATTAATCGCTCATTGGCTACATCTTCGACTGCAACTTCTCCTTGTTGTTCAACTTCAACTTCGCCTTCAGAGTCACTCAGATCTCCAGCACTGGCTGTGCATCTCTGCGCTGCTTCCATATCTTCTAATCTTACTCGGAGATCACGTATCTGCCTCTCCATTTCTGTATTCTGTGCTTGTCTTCCTCTTCCTCTCTGGTTCCCCCTATCCTCTGGATCAGGTGATTGTCTTTCTCTCCTTAGCGGCATGGTGAAATTTTATTTTCTTCCCTGCTAAAGAAAACAGAGAACCTTTCTCGCTCTGATACCACTCTACGTGTATCAGAGTGATCCTTTTCTTCTTCTATCCTCCTGCCTGAAATATACAGACAAGAAATATGCTCTGATACCACTCTACATGTATCAGAGTGATCCTTCTCTTCTTTTGTCCTCCTGCCTGAAATATACAGACAAGAAATCTGCTCTGATACCACACTGACGCAAACACGCCACCCAGGGCACGCCCGCTCTCACAGGACCTTCTCTTCCTTCGGCCTGAAGAGCTGAAATGCTCTTCAAATCCCTTATCGGGACCTTTCTATACCCACATAATGCTCCTTATGATTCCCCGTTGTCCTATGGGGAAATCGGGCCCCGCGTGATCGCGAGTCCTGCACTTATGAGATCGGGTCTTACAAATCCCTGAACCCCGATGAATATTCTCCGAATACTTTCAGTGCTCCTATTGGGAATTTTCCCCCGTCGGGAAATCAGCACTTGCGTTGTTGTAGACAACTCACCTTCCAAATCCCCGATTCCCGGTATGTTGACACCTGTTCTCCACTTAAACACTGTGACCGCGTGGTTGTCGCGATTCAGAGTTTCGCGACTCTTC
This sequence comes from Picea engelmannii, assembly GCA_009831015.1. NCBI lineage: Eukaryota > Viridiplantae > Streptophyta > Pinopsida > Pinales > Pinaceae > Picea > Picea engelmannii. The sequence goes on from ML811076.1 coordinate 256,851, forward strand.
CTGCAGCGATTCTCACGACACTAGGAATCCCGATATGCCGATCCCCAATGCACGTGAGAACTATCCCTTCCACGTCACTATCTCCCTCGTCGCTCTATCGAATATTGCGAAATCACGACTCCTAATGCAACAGTTCCCTTGTATGCGGAAACCCCGAAATGCCGAACCCCGACTCGTCGGGATCTCCTGCCATGTGTCCCTGTTGAGATCAACGACTCTGATCCTATCAGGAAATCGCGGATCGCAATTTCTTGTTGCGCAAACTCCTTTCCTGCGAAAACTCCGATGCCTCCAAACGCCGACTCGTCCGGATCTCCCGCCACGCATCCTCGCCAATGGACGGCTCAAACTCCTGTCGGGAAATCGTGGATCGTGATTCCAATATGTAAGAGTTTCACAACTCCAGAAACCCCTATTCTCTAATGAGCTGAACCCCGACTCTTCTCTGGATGTTTGACACGTGTCCAGTCAAGATCCACGGCTGAGATCCTTCCTCGGGATTTCGGGACTTTCAAGGTCTCTGATTCTTACCCTATGAAAACCTGATGACTCCGGTATCCTGATGAATTATCCTCTGTTAGCTAGGGCTTAAACCCGGCGCAACTTTGCAAGATCTAACGACTGACGGGATTTCACCAATCTCCGCTATGAATCCTGACCGTCGATTCCTCTTTTCCCTTCTTAAGGGATTCTTGGCACGGAAATCTTCGGTGCAGCCTTCGATAATGATATCACAAAGGTGCTATACCTCTTGATATTTTCACTCTGATTCTTTCAGAGGAACTTGCGCGCACTCCTTGCGCTCAACATCCAACAATTCCCCAAGTGTTGAATCTCTCCAACTCTGCGCACTTCCTGCAACAGTAGTCTTCGACCTCCTTTGCTCAGATTTACAACTGAGACTTCTTCTTCAGCCTGCGCACTCCTTGCATAGCTTCAACAACTCACTTCCACTTCTGGGTGAATGAGGACAAAAGTTAAACTACTGAGCCTTCATCAACGCGCTCCTTGCGGATGAATTCAACTGCACACCTTGCAGGAATCTCCTGGCTCAAACAGAGAAACAATTGAAACTCATTCCATCTCCCTTTCAAACTTCAGTTTGAAACATAAAGTCACATGCACAACATATACAAAGCAAATGCATATCAAGAAGCAAACATTCATGAGCACATGAACAATATACATAGAGAAACAACACCAGCCATGAGTTTGAATCAGAACTTTCTTCTATTAATTCAAATGCCTGTACATGGGTGTTCTTCATACACTATTCTCTGCCTGCTCTTCTCTTCTCCATAATGCTTCCATATGTTACAATGGTACAATGAGGGTGTCTATATCCGTTTTCCCTCTCGAATCTCTAAACTATCAAATCTAGACTTAAAATCCTATCTACCAGCATTAACTAGATTAAATGCATCCTATCTACTTTAGACAAGAGCGTATGGCTCGAGGTCTGATACAATATACAAAAGCGCCATCTCTTAAATGATTCATTTAAGATTTGCGCAACAGTTTCCAAGGCATTTCAAAATTTTGGGTTGGTTTGTCCAACTGATCTCCGCTTGATGTGCTGGCTCGCTTGATGAGTTGGCGATGCTCCTGCATCACCTGCACACAAGACTGCAATTGCACTACACAAAACTGGCTCTCTGCAACTGATGAGATGTGTCAAATGAGAGACTGGCACCCTGTATTTATAGTGGTTTTGGCAAACTTATTGGGGCTGACTTCTCCTTCTGGGTACTTGTCTGTTCAGTATATATTAATTCTTCTGGCCGACTTCTTCTCTTGGAGGCTAATCACCTAATACATGTTATCTTCTTGAGCTGACAAGTCTTCTAGGGTTATTAGCCAACTCATTAGGGTTTCTCTTGCTTCCTAAAGTATTCTATTCTCTTTAGTTTCACACGTGGAGGTAAATACCTCCCACAGCTACCATAATATCAACACTCCCTCCTAGCTAGGGAGGTATTACAGGTAATGGTCTTGAGCACAAAAACATACCATTTACCTAGTAGCATCAACATAGTTGTATAGACTAGATCATGACTAGATCATGAGCACCATCATCATCATCAGTGTCATCAGCTGCATCATCTCTCGAAACCATACTCTATCTGAGTAATCAGACATGATGCTCACTCCACAAAGTGATACAAGAGCCATTCTTCTAGTCTAGAAGAGTAAATGATCTGAACCATTTTCCATCTGGAAAATATCTGTTCATCATTCATATGGATGATGATTGTCTCCAATAAACTGCTGATAGTCTTCAATACAATCAGAACAAAAATAGAACACAACTGTGTCTATCCATAGTAGTACATAACTACAATCCAATGGTACACTACCACACCAAGTATAACACAAGTACTTGATCAACAACGTATAGTTACGAACAGTGGAACATATCCACCACAATAGTATACATCTACTGTCATACAGTATTCATAACAAACATCTGATAGCAACCTGCACAGAAACAATGTTATGATATAAATTGAATCATCTGGGCCAATCTTTCACTCACATCTGTGAGATCTGAACGAATATTTTCCCTCAGTGTAGAACATCAACAATGGGCTATCTTCCCTATTCTTCTCAAACAAGGAAGAATGATTGTTTCTGATTTCTGAGCCTGGACCATTCCTCACCTTGGGCCATTCCTCCTACACTAATCAAATTGCACCCTGGAGAGAATGTATAAACCCTAAGGAATGCCTGTCCTTGATTGCTGAGCCCGAACCATTCCCCACCCTAGGCCATTCCTCCTACACTAATCAAAGTGCACCTTGGAGAGAATGTATAAACCCTAAGGAATGACTGTCTAGACCATTTCCTCTGTTAACCACAAGAGGAAAAGACTGTCATGTATCAACCTAAAAAACAAACCATTCCTCATGTTAACCACAATGAGAAATCGCTGTCTGGTGAGGTAGGCCAGTCTTCTTGAGTAATCCTCAAGAAGAGAGACTACCCTAGACCACTCCCCATGTTAACCACAATGGGAAGTTGCTGTCTATGATACATCAACAATATGAACCATTTCCCATGTTAACCACAATGGGAAATCGCTATCCGTTAGAAATCTCAATCCACTTTCCGAACAGGAAAGCATCTGTCCAAGATGGACTATTTTTCAATCTTGAAAATGAATGTTTTCAATAATATTTTAAGTGTTCCCTCCCAACCTGGGAGTCATCTCTTCCTTTTTCAATAAGGAATTCGTTTCCATGAGCTCCAACTTGAGTACACAGTCTCTTTCATCTTGGATAGAAGCTTTACCAAAATGTCTGCTTATCTGCTCATCTGTGGAGATATGTATTGGAGAACCACTTTCTCCTTTCTGGACTTCATCATGGATAATGTAATGCTTGATTTCAAATGTACTTTAGTCTGGAGCACTGTGAAGGCTTCATGTAGCTCTGAACAATAGAGTATATTATTGTTGGAAAACTAGAACATATCCATGTGGCACTTATTCTGTCATCATGAGATCTGATCTACTAAGAAATCATCTTGATGTTATAGGAAATATTCACCACGCTTCTGCTATGCACTGGAGGTTCTCTACCAAGTTATCTTCTTCTATCTGCATTCAGGGGTCTCTTTCTGGTATGCCTCAAAGTCTTGAGATTTCTCTTCATACGCTCTTTATTCAATTTCTTTGGAGAACATTCTTTGTATTCATCTGATGTAGAAATCCAACTTATGGATGTTGCAGATAATATAATGACTCATGTAGAGATAAGTCTGGTTTACTGGACAAGTAATCATCATAGTCTTCTCCCTCCATCTAGGAGAACCTGTAGTTTTGTATCTCACAATGCTTTCATTCATAAGGCTTCCATACACTGTTCTTCATCATAACTTTCAGTTCCTCTGCTTGATTGCTTTTATTGAGTTTACATCAGGCTGACAATCTTGTGATTCTTGATACAGTGACTGGTTGTTCTGGCTTCTCTTTCTTTCTTGGAATCTTCATGCGTTTCTTTAGTTCTCGGCTCCATGGAGTTTCTTATAGATTCCATGCCCTAAATATTCTATTTCTTTCTTTCATCACAAGATCACGGATGTGGATGGAAAACCAAGGATACTTTAAAGCTTCTCTTCGAAGAAGACTTCTTTTGAGGTTGAACTGGATATGTACTGCCTTTCATGGCTGCTATCATGGATATATACTTCATCATCTTTTATGGATCATAGGATTAGCTACCTCCTAATCCTTGCTTCTTGTATGCGTGTATATAATAGGCTCCCTCCATCTAACATAGTCCACACTTCCATATGCATCCTTATTGTCTTCTGCAATATATAATTGGCTCTCTTGTCTAACAGAGTCCACGCTTCCGTCTTGTTGTCTTCCACAAAACATCATAAGTCTTTTTCCAATTTCCTCTCGATTGCTGACTTCTTTTTGTCTTTTCTTCTTCTAAGTTTCTTCATGATTGATTCGACTTATCTTGCAATAACTTCCACATGATTTGTATTTCATCCTTTCATGTGTATCATCTAATGATATCCATTCTTATCTTGTTGTTCTTCCATAGGTATAGTTCTTCTTGGAACACATTATCTTCCAAGCGATAGATATACAAGATATGTATAGAGATTATGCAAACAAGATATGTACAAGATGTAAGAAGAGTTTTGTTACCTTTAGAAGAAGAAGTCTCTTCTATCCTTCTTAGTCTTCTTTGTAGGTTCCTTTTCTTCAGCAATTGATGCTTCGTGTTTCTTCCTCCTTTTATTTAGCTTGGGACAATGAATCTTGTAGTAACCATACTTTCGACAGTTGAAGCATTGTACTTCTGAAATGTCTTTCTCTTGATTTGGCTTCCTCCTTGAACCAAAATTCCTTTTGTTCCTGAAGTTCTTGAATCTTTCTCTGAAGGCTTGATCATCGTACTTGTTTTGGGGTTTCTCTTTTGCACTGATCCTTGATTCTTCTTGATCACATCAAGTCCAAAGTTCTTCAAATGTCGAATACTCCTTTCTTGTGTTCATGCTTGCAGCAAATGCATTCCACGTCTTAGGAAGACCATTGAGTACTATGTTTACCAACTCCTTCTCTGAGATGATCTCTTCAATAGCTTGTAGTTGATCTCTTAACTGAGATATTCTCCCAAAGTATGATGTTATGTTGTCGTCATCATTCATCTTCATGTTATGGAGCTCATTCTTCGGACTCATTACTTGTCCAATGTTTTTGACTGAGAAGAGGTTTGTTAGGGCATCTTACATCTTCTTCGACGAGTCAAGATGAGAAATGTAGGGTATCAAGTGGTCTTTTATGGAATCCACTATGATACTCATGGCATTGATGTCACTATCTTTGAACTTCTCCATAGCTACAACGTTCTGCGGTTCCTTCTCTTTTCCTTCTTCAAACTCTAGCTTCATGATATTTCCTTTCACGATATCCAACACTTTATTCTTGGTAAGGATGAGGTCAATCCTTGTCTTCCATGCTCTTAATTTAGAGGCTCCATCTAACTTGTTCTCTGACTTCATAGAATAGGTCATGGTTGTTTTGACTTTGTCAAATCCTAGATTTGACCACAAACTCAAACTTGACGTCTTGGCTTGCTGAGAATACCAAGAGATGCGCTAGGCTAGGGCGCACTGATCTGTCTAGAGATTAGGTCAATCTCTTCACTTAAGGTGCCTCAACAAGAGGATTAGGGTCTCTGCAACTTCTCCTGCTAGTAACCCTAGCAGCAGTGTCTTGGAAGCTGCTTCTGCTAGTAACCCTGGCAGCAGTTCCTCAGCGAGCTCAATATCCTAGCGGCTATGTTTCCTTCCAACATTTAGACTGAATGAAGGAGGTGTGGGCCCATAACCTATTAGAATATGAAGGATGTGTGCTCATTTTACCATTGACAATACCCTTGTCACCCAACCATAGGCCGAAGCCACCCTCCGAGCACCTTAACCTTGATAAAGAATCATTCTGGAAGCAAACCCTAGGCTAGATAGTCATACAAAGGGTAACACACATTTCCCCAAGGATAGCACATCAACAAAGGCTGATCAGATGTTCCAAACCCTAACTAAGAGATAGTCCAAGCCAAAACATAACTGCTAGCTGTAGCGGCTGCACCAGTAGCTCTCCTCCAAACTTGTGCACAAGATTGCAACTGCACTGTGCAGAATTGGCTCTCTGCAACTGCTGAGACATGTCAAATGAGAGACTGGCGCCCTGTATTTATAGTGGTTCTGGCAAACTTACTGGGGCCGACTTCTCCTTCTGGGTACCTTTCTGTTCAGTATATATTAGTTCTTCTGGCTGACTTCTTCTCTTGGAGGCTAATAACCTAATACATATTATCTTCTTGAGCCAACAAGTCTTCTCGGGTTATTAGCCAACTCATTAGGGTTTCTCTTGCTTCCCGGAGTCTTCTATTCTCGTCAGGTTCACACGTGGAGGTAAATAACTCCCGCAACTACCATAATATCAACAACCAGTTCCTTCACGCCAATCTCTTTGCACCAATTGCAATACCAATTGTAGTGAAAGTTTTTGTGAAGTGTTGGGATTGATTTTTATTGTCCTAGTGCGCCTTACCCTATCAAATATCCAACTACCTTTAAATTACAAGTTGCAACACCTTTGAAGTTTTTAAAGGTTTGTTATTTATTTCCACTGCTTCCGGATGGTGCCACTACCTGCTGATACTGTAAGAGGTATGTACTTACATATGTTTAAACTGTATTATTATTTTTTAAAGGATATTTGTAGGTGAAAGGATCTTTTATATAAATAACAATCATAGATCCAGAGGGATCTCAGATCCAACACATTTAAAGGAATAATGCACCTTAGGTTTGATTATTTTTATATGCATTTATTTGTTATGACATTATGAACATCTAGGTTGTATGTTGAAGTTATGACCATCATACTAACTATTGGTAAGAATTAAAGTCAATGTATTATATTGATTAAAGTTGAGATTATATAGTTTATTCCCTAACTCAGATTTCTGTCAAGATAACATATTGTCTTAGTACATAGGATAGGTTGAAGAAAGTACTTGTCATCTTGAGTGAAGGAGACTCAAAAGAAACAACACTCATTCTTGAGGACAAGACTCCAGGTTCCAGGTTTGATTGATTAATTTGATAAGATTCAATTTTGCACATGTCAAGTTTGATGACTACCTCATTACAAGTAAAACTATAGTTGAGATAACAATTTTTTTTTTTTTATACTTGGTAGCATGTGAGAATTATTGAGAAAAATGCTTATTGTAATCACTTACCAGATATAACTAACATCTCTTCTAGGAGAAACTTCTTGTTTTGTTTCCAGGAGGAGTGATTGATCACAACACTAGAAGAGTGTTTCTCTCATCTCTTATTATTGTATTTCTTAATTTTTACCCTTGTTTAAGGAAAGTCACAAGTTATAGCTCTAAAGGAGATACCATGATGATTGTTCTCACTATTGTTTTATTATTATAAAGATTATTATTCTTGTCTGTTGTTTCTCCCTTGTTGTTCGTGTTCCGGGAAGGTCACAGGTGATAACCTCGAGGGAGATACAATGATGATTGTAGGAGGAAACATATTAGATGAGACATGGAGAAGACTATCCAAGTTGTATACATGACCGTATACATCCATGTACCAAAGAGGATGAAGAAGAATCTACTTTTGAGATACAAAGTATCTCATATGGAGATTGATTGTAAGGATCATAAGGCTCTAAATATGACCGAACATTATAATAGAACTCACAATAGACTTGGTCAATGGATAATGAATCCACCTTGACAAGAAGCAGAATTCGTTTGAAGTATGACTCAACATTTCATATTAAGACTTGGTATTCAACACCAAGTATATTTTGTAGAGACTATGAAGTCTTTGTAGACTCATAAAAAATCAAGAATCAAAGTGATCCGAAAAGATCTTTTAACGACAATGGTTGAGTTTTAAAGAATGAGTTAAATTACTATTTAGGAATTGAATGGTTGAGTTTTAAAGCATGAGTTAAATTACCATTTAGGAATTGAATGGAAGAGGAATAATTATAGATGAAACATAGCAACCATATAAACATATACATATATGGAAATAAGCATAAAACAATAATAAACCATAAAAAGGGAAGTTGATAACGGAGTTCGACAATCTTGCCTACCTCTCCGGGCCTTTGTCTTAGTGGGTGAGGCTTTCTTATTTCTGTTAAAAAGATTTAAAAGTACATCAAAATAGTGTCAAAATGATTACAAACTGATCTAGTCATGTTCTACCAGATCTCAAGAACCCAACAAAACCGACAACACTGAAAACTGATGAACGAAGCTCCCGGAAATGGCCCACAAAGGTTCTCTCCTCAATGGCTTCCCTGCATAAAAATGAATTTGGCTCAACAATCCTTCAACATTTTCCTGTTCTGAACCTCCTTCATGGCTTCCAAAACCTATGGTTTATATATATTTTAAGTGGTTAACAACCTCCCAACTTCTCCCCAATATCTGGCCTCAAAAAGGGCCCAAGATCCTCCAAAAATGACCAAAATCTCTCAAAAGTGCTAAGAAAATCACTCAAAAATCATATAGTATAGTTTAAAACCCACTATTTGCAAAATATTAGGGTGAAACCCCTTTTTCTCGGGCTCCTGGTCACTTGGGCGCCCTCGTTGTGGCCTTGTGCTAAGCTGGCGTGCTGCTCTGTCCCTTAAGCTCTGCCCCCTGGTCGTTTGCATGGCCATATGGCCTTAGGCTAAGTCTCCATGCGCCAAGCATTCGTTTGGCCCTCGGTTACCATCTCCTGGTCAAGTGCCCTCGTCGGTGGGCTAGCTCGACCAATCAAGTGCTAACCCTACACTTCTGTGCTAAGGTGGAAACCAACGGTTATATTACATAGGCATATGATAAGGGAGATCAAGGGCTAAGAGATATACCATAACACATATGTGCCAACCATTTAAAGTATGGACTCTAGTTATATGGAGCAGTCGTGTGGAACAAAGTATGCGTCGGGCTGGGGGATAGGCCCCAATCCTATTTTCCATCGACGGGACCACCATAACACTTTAAATATATGTTTTCAACTATATATGTTAAGTCATAACATGGGTGGGCTAGTATCCTGACCCCTGCCAAAGCTCTCGCCCGGACCATAGGTCACGGGTTCGATTCCCGTTGAACCCATAACTTTTTCCACAAACCAATGACCAATAGAGGGGTGCCACGTGGAAACCCATGACTGGGCCACATGGCACCATCACACTTGCCCACAAACTAGCCATGTGTCAAGATACCATTTTTCCACCTGTCATACCCAGTCAACACCACTGTACCTACCATGTCATCCAACTGCCATGTGTCGTACGACTGTACGACCTTGCCATGTCAGCCCATGCCATGTGTCATCCTTATAGTGGTGCCACATGTCACACTCTGAATCATCCACCTATAACTACCCACATCAATGCCAACGCACCTTTCCATGTCAACTTTACAACCGTACAACCTGTATAATCAACTTCCACATCAACATTGTACAGTCTGTACAAACTGTACAATCAACATCATTTTTTGCCTGTTTGACGAAACAAACAGAGCGCGATATATTTTGCAAACGACGCCCGTTTGACCCCATTCAAGTTGCGTTGGGTTTGTATTGATGAGGCCTATGCACAAGTCTATTTTGAAGCCATTCTGAGCACTTTGATTTTTAGGCCTTCCTGGACCCATTTTGGTCCCTATATCCATTCTGGATCATGCTTCCCCACTAAAGACCTTTTGGTCCTCCAAAATGTTACTGACCAATCATCAAGTGTGGGATAGGCCACCCAACTTGTTCTCTATCTTTAAACTCTGTCCCGTGCACCCGTCTCAGCAAGATCAACTGTAAAACAACCATGATAACTGCCAGCATATTGTTAGCCACTTGTACTCTATCACATCTTACGGAAGCCATTATCATCCATGTTGACAACATTACTAATGATAACATCAGAAATATGACTGCAAATGAGATAATATATTTGTAATACTTGCATGACATAATCTTATATTGAAGCAAAGTGTGATTGATATTCCATTCTACAATCATCTCCTGTTCTTGTTTAAGATCAATTACTTGATTTGAAACAATTATAGGTGTGTTTCTTGCATGAGCTTCCTTTATTAATTGTTCCATTGTTTGAAGAGATTGATTTTCCTTTAAATGATGAGCATGAAAAACATATTCTTTGCCTGCTTTGATTAAGTGATATTGATTTTGTTCCCTGTAGAAGATTGCTTTGCGATCCTACAAGTAAGGACTTCCTAAGACCATTCCACATTCATTGAGTGGCATCACATAACATGTTACCTCATCCACAAACTTAGATGAAATTGCAAACTTTAATGTGCATTGCTTTATTATGTGCAATTTATGATTGTTGCTTATCCATTTAAGTGAGTAAGGATTATGATGCATCTGAGTGTTTAATCCCAATTGTTTAACCAATTACTCTGAAATCAAGTTATATTGAGATCCACTATATATCAATGTGTTGACCTTAGTATGCCTCATTAAGACCCTTATGTGAAACAATTTACTTCTAGAATCAAATCCATCACCAATTTTACCTGCCAAACCAACCAATGAGTTTTTAGATTCATCACCCGAATCTGATCCCAAGTCTGTTGGTCGTGATGTTGTTGCAACTGTTTGCCTCCCTTTCTTCTCTTTGAACCACTTCGGTCTCTTCTCGGGATGCAATTTCCAACAACGGTCCTCATCATGCCCTTCTTTATTGCAATGCTTGCAAGAGAGCTTCTCTTCCTTTCTTGCCATTGAATTTTCCTTCTTTCCATTCCATTTATTTTTGTCCTCTTTTCTCAAAGATGATTCCCCTGATACACCAACTCTTGTTTTCCCTGCCTCAATGTATGTAGCTTGAAAAGAAACCTCATCAATATTAGTAGGTCCAAACATAAATACAGTGTTACGAATATGTGTAGGTAAACATCCTATATACTTCATAAGAGTTTCTTGGGTATGTAAAGGAATATATAACATCAATGACATCTTATGAAAACCATCTGTGTATTCTTTAACTATTTGTCCTTTTCTTAGTTTAAGACCTTTCTATTCAATTAAATCTTTCTCTTTATAACCCAAAGGATAGAATTGCTTTCTAAGTGCAGAAACAAAAACTTTCCATGATGGAAATACATTACCCACTTATTGTGTGCCATTTTGAAACTTGCTCTGCCATTAGATGAGTGTTGTGCCTGCAAGTCGAAGTGATGCCAACTTTATTTGAGTTTCCTCATCCTTGATTTGTTGCACACTGCAATAAACCCCCATCTGTCTGACCCAATTATCAAGCCTCTTTGCATTGACTACACCATCATACATAGGTAATTCAAATTTTACATCAAGATTAAGTAAAGGAATTTCTTGTTTATGTTTATGGACATGTTTTCTTGTGGTGGATTTAGAACTTGAACTTGAAGAAGAAGAAGAACTTGATGGAGGAGACGGAGGTGAAGGAGGAGTTTGAGGAGGATCCTCTCCTTTTTCATTTTTTACCTTTGAAGATTCACCTAGATTTGGTCTCTTCCGTTCCAAGTAATCCTCATATAGAAGCTTCATCATTTCTGACATGACGAAGAAAGTTTTTCGAAATTATTTCTCATCATGAGAAAGTCCCTCTTCGGATGCCATCTTCTCACTTTGAGAAGTTCTCTTTATCAATCCAATTTCACGGTTCTCTTTAACAAGATCGCCTTCACCACGATTCAACCTTTCCCTGGTAATCATGCAAACTCAAAAACCAACCATCAACTAGCTTTGATACCACTTGATCCGAAAAGATCTTTTAACGACAATGGTTGAGTTTTAAAGCATGAGTTAAATTACCATTTAGGAATTGAATAAAAGAGGAATAATTATAGATGAAACATAACAACCATATAAACATATACAGATCTGGAAATAATCATAAAACAACAACAAACCATAACAAGAGAATTTGATAACGGAGTTCGGCAATCTCACCTATGTCTCTAGGCCTTTGTCTCAGTGGGTGAGGCTTTCTTATTTATGTTAAAAAGATTTAAAAGTAAATCAAAATAGTTATAAAAGGATTACAAACTGATTTGTTCGTGTTCTACCAGATCTCAAGAACTCAACAAAATTGACGGCACTGAAAACGGATGAACGAAACTCCCGGAAATGGCCTGCAAAGGTGGTCTCCTCAATGGATTCCCTGTACAAAAATGGATTTGGCTCAACAATCCTTCAATATTTTCCTATTTTGAACCTCCTTCATGGATTCCATAACCTATGGTTTATATAGATTTGAAGTGGGTAACAACCTCCCAACTTCTCCCCAATATCTAGCCTCAAAAAGGGCCCCAGATCCTCCAAAAATGACAAAAATATCTCAAAAATGCCGAGAAAATTACTCAAAAATCATATAATATAGTTTAAAACCCACTATTTGCAAAATATTAGGGTGCAACCCCTTTTTCTTGGGCTCCTGGTCACCTGGGCGCCCTCCATGTGGCCCTGTGCTAAGCTGGCGCGCTGGTCTAGCCCTTAAGCTCTGATCCCTAGTCATTTGCATGGACATATGGCCTTGGGCTAAGTCTCCACGTGCCAAGCATTCAGTTGGCCCTCGGTTCCCAGCTCCTGGTCAAGCACCCTGGTCGGCGGGCTAGCTCGACCGACTGAGTGCTAACCCTGCACTTCTGCGCTAAGGTGGCAGCCAAAAATTATATTACATAGGAATATGGTAAGGGTGATTAGGTGCTAGGAGCTATACCATAACACATACTCACCAACCATTTAAAGTATGGGCTCTGGTTATATGAAGCGGTCGTGTGGAACAAAGTATGCGCCGGGGCTGGGGGCTAGGCCCCAACCCTATTTTCCGCCGATGGGAGCACCATAACTGATCCATATTTTATGACCATAATGAAATGAATACAGATTATTAACAGGTGCTTAACACAAAATAATAGAGATATAGTAAAACTGGTTTTCTATTCAATAATGAAATAAGCTGAAACTGTAAAATGTAGCGGAAACAAGCTTGTTGGAATGGTGGCAGCTTATGTCTAAGAAGAGATGTGATGAAAGTGCGCATTCGAAAGAAGAAGGTTACAATGAGGCTCTGAAGGCCTTTTTACAATAAGAAAGAATTCCAAAAACCTAACCCTAGGAGATGAAGCGCCAAAAGTCATGTGGGCCCCGTTTGGGTAAGTTAGTACTTCAACTTCCCGGGGTCATAACTTTTGCATACGATCTCCATTTTAGGCGTGTGATAGCCCGTTGGAAAGGTATCGTTGAGGAGATTCATTTTGGGGGCTCAATCATGCCTTTTTATGTCATTGAGGATCTCGATCCTGAAAACCCTTCATTTAGGCCCTCAAAATAGCCCCAGAAGTTAAAACTGCTAAAAATAGTAAATTGCGAAAATTGTCAGAAAACTGTTTTGAGCTAGTTGGAAAAGGTAGGTGGCCACTGATATCCATTTGGATCAATCCTCCATTCTTATGAAGAAATGGTCTCCATTGTGTTGAGGTCCCCCATCAGATGAGGAAATTTCTGCTGAATTTGGCCCCCTGGTGAGCCACTTGCCCTTTGTTGTCTAGTGCCCTTGATCTGTCTGTCCACAATATGATTATTGGATTCCTATTGTATGCAGTCAGGGTTGAGCTTTGTTGGTGTCAGATGTTATGCTACTTCTAAGGTGTCCAATAATGGTGGGAAATAAGGGCGAAGGAGATCCACGTTGAACACTGGGTACAGGCCAAGGAAAGGAGGAATGTTGAGCTCAAAAGAATTATCCCCCATGGCCTTGGTGATAGTGTACGACCCATAATGGAGTGGGCGAAGCTTTCGACGGGGTCTTGTAAGGCGTTCTTTCTACAAGTGCAACCAAACTTTGTTTCCCACCTGAAACTTATGCGGCACCCGATGTTGATCATGGCACTATTTGTACTTGTCATTAGACTTCTGTAGGATATCTTGAACCTGTTGGTGGATGTACTGGATCTGCTCAATGGACCGGGTGGCTTTGTCAGCTTCAGTTGGAGCAGGAGATGAGTCGGTCGAGGTGACCGTAAGGGGAAGTGCAACATCTATGGGACCCAATGGTTGGAACCCCAACCCCACTTGAAAGGGGCTGTGGCCGGTTGAGCTATGCAAGGATCAGTTGTAGCTATGTTGGACATATGGAAGGCTTTCATCCCATGTTAAAGGGTGCTTTGAATTATACATGTGAAGGATATGCACATTCATTCGATTTACAACCTCGGTTTGGCCATCTGTCTGGGGGTGGAAGGCCGTGGATTTGGTGAGCTTGGTGTCCAACAGTGACTAGAGGCTCGACCAGAATGTGATGAGAAATTTACTATCCCAATCTGAGACAATGGTTTGTGGGATTTGAAAATGTACCCAGACTCAATCAAAGAAGAGCTTGGCAGTGGCCTTTGCTGTGATGCTCTTCTTGCAGGCAACCAAAACCACCATCTTAGAAAAGTGATCAACAACCAAAAAAACACAATCATTTCCCCCCTTGGTGGACGAGAGGCCCAACATGTAGTCCATTGAGATGGGTTCCCATGGCCTGTCAGGAGTAGGAAGAGGGATGTACATGCCTTGTTTCTTAGTGGTTGGTTTGGCAATAACGTAGGCAGTGTAGGACCTGATATACTTGCTGACCTCCTATCAAAGTTTCGGCTAGTAGAAATGTTTCTATATCATCATCACTGTCTTTTCGATGTCGAAGTGTCCTTCCACCCGACTGTAGTGGGATTCACAAATCATCTTCGCTCGCCCACTTGATGGAACACAGATATGGCCCAGACGACACAACAACCCATACCGAAGATGGAAATTATCGACAACTGCGTTTGCACCCAACATTTGGTAGGTGGTGGCAAAGTCAGGGTTTATCTCATAGAGTTGGGGCCATCCAGATGTCTCATGGCCGCAAGAGTCTAGCACCATGGTGAGTGCCATGATTGGTGGTCTACTGAGGCAATCAACGACGCAATTGGTGCTTCCTGTTTTATACTTGATGTTGAGGTGGAATTGCCGCAAGTATGTGGACCACTTTTGATGGCGATCATTCTGCAATTTCCCCCGTGTCTGCATGAACTGTAGTGGCTTATGATCAGTGTGGATGACTGTCTCATTCCCAAGAATGTAATGTCTCTACTAGCGGCATGCCTGCACAATGGAGTACATTTCTTTGTTGTAAGTAGGGTACTTACAGAAAGTATCTGACAATGTCTCACTATGATAGGCCACGGGGTGTCTGTGCTGAGTGAGAACGATGTCCACAGCATAGTCTAAAGCATCTGTCTCGATCTCAAATGGATGTTGCAGGTATGGTAGTGAAAGTACTGGGGATGAGCACAAGCGCTGCTTCAAACCATTGAACGCTTGTTGTTGGGATTGGCCCCACACAAATTTTGCCTTACCAACACCCCTGTTTATTTGGATGAGGGCCCATGAAATATGGGAGAAACCCAACACGAACCTATGGTAGAAATTGGCAAGGCCCAAGAAGCTACGAAGCTTAGTGAGTGTTGTTGGGGCTAGCGAGTCACAAATGACTTGGATCTTGGCTAGATCCACATGTACGCCATGCTGATCAATGATGTATCCCAGGTAATGGACCTTGTCCATGCCAAAGGAGCATTTTTCCAAGTTGGTGTATAGCTTGTGCTGCCGCAGTGTGTGCAGAACCTGCTGAATATGCTGCAAGTGTTCGACCCAAGTCTTGCTATAAATTATAATGTCATCCAGATACACCACTACAAAATTATTGGTGAATGGTCGCAGGATATCTTCCATCATCCTCATGAAAGTGGCTGGAGCATTTGTCAAACCAAAGGGCATGAACAACGATTCAAAAAGGCCTTCCTTTGACTTGAAGGCGATCTTCCATACATCTGTCTGTTCTATCGAGACCTGGTGGTAGCCAGACTTCAAATCAATCTTACTGAAGTATTTGGCCCCCGTGAGTTGATCAAGGAGGTCATCGATTCGGGGAATCGGGTACCGGTTTCTGACTGTGATTTTATTCAGAGCCCGGTAATCAATACAAAGTCTCCAGGTTCCATATTTCTTCTGTACCAGCACGATTGGGCTCCCACAAGGTGATGAGATGGGGCGGATGTGCCCCTTTTGGAGCAGTTCTTGGATCTGTCACTTGATCTCCTCATTCTCTAACAAAGAGCGACAATAGACTAGTGCATTGGGAATCGATGATCCATGGGTCAAATCGACGGGGTGCTTGACCTGGCAGTGCAGAAGTACCCCTGTAGGTGAGGAGAATATATCCGAGTATTCTTCCATGACCTTATCTACTTGCTTCTGTTGTGTGGAGAGGTCGGCCACAGAGACCCTGGACGTGGCTACGATCTTTCGCTTATTCTAAGAGTGAATCATGAAGAAGACAAACTTCCCTGTCTGAGAGATGACCTTCCTGCATTACTTAGCAGAGATTAAGGAAATAACACTAGGTGGGACTGCCTCGGGTATCCTGTACAATATCCTGTTCAAAGTAATAATAACACTATGAGGCCTAGAATCATATACAACATGACGTTTCCATAAATAAGGTTGGCCCAAAAGAACATCAAAAACTTCGAGAGGAGCAACATCAAACAATACCTCGTCTTTGAAGGGCATGATTCCATACGACAGTCAACACTGTTGGCTGACGTGAAGATCGCTTCCTTGGCGGAGCCATCCAATGGTGTAGGGTTGTGGGTGCGAAATTGTTGGTAGGGCCAGCTGCTTGACGACCTCTACTGAGATGAGGTTCTTTTGGATACCACTATCAATGATGAAGTGCAACAGGGTGCCTTTTACTCATATTTGTGAATGGAAGAGGTGCTCTCCTTCTTCTATCTCGTCTGGTTCACCAGGCTGGAAATTGGTGGTAGAAACGGTGGCACTGGGTTCCATGTCAATGGTCCATCTTCCCCTTTCTAGTTCTATCTCGGAGTTAGAATCTGCATCTGATTCAAAGGATTTCATTTTGGCCACCAATGACTTCTTTGAGCGGTAGTCAACAATGTTATGCCAAGGGATCTTATGGAAGTCGCACCACTTCCTGGTATCTTTCTTTGTATTTTCGGTGCCCTTCTTTGCTTGTGGCTTGGACTGGTTGTCTTGATACTGTCCATGTTTTCTCTATCCTTTGTTCGGTGGGTTGGGGACACCCTTTCCTGGATTTTGTTGTGCGGGGTTCCCAGGCCCAAATTGCCACGTCTTTTGTTTGAGCTTCTACTCGATTTTAACGGCATATCGGTAGGCTGCGCCCAAGGATGAGATGTCCATAAATTCCATTTTAGTATGGATGTATCTATGCAGAGCACCGCGATACTTCAGCACCAGATGTCACTTTGAATCTTTGATGCCCAACTTGGTGCACAAGGTATGGAAGATGTTTGTGAAATTTGGCACTGCTTGGTCTCTTTCTTGCCGCAATGTGGTCCATTTGGTATACAGGTCATCATAACTTCTGACAGGGTAGTATTGTTCCTTAATAACATCCCTAAAGGATTCCCAAGTGGCCGTGACTAAAAATAATGAGGTTTCCTTTGTTTTCTTTTGCTCACAGAAAGTTTCCCACCAATCTTTGACATGGGGAACGACTTTGAGGAGCACAAAAGTAATATTTACTCTATTCGAAAAGTTATGGACAGAAAAATACCCTTCTAGTAGATTCAACCACTTGTCTACAACATCTACGTCTATTTGACCTTCAAATATAAGAATATCAAAGTTTATTTGTACCTTGAAGGGGGCGGTGCCTCCGTTCGAAGAATATGCGTTGCCTGTTGGTAGCCACCAAAGGATTTGCGCGAAACTATCCATCATCTCGTTCCTCTGTTGCATGAGGGATTCCTCAATCAACAGTTTGAAAGGATCTCCTGTCCCATCATATTTATTTTCTCTTTCCATGGGAGGTCTCTTGGGTGTGTGAGAGCTTCTGTCCTCAAGATAAACAAGCTTGAGACCCAACTCTTTGTACTTCGACCTCATTGGGGACATGCATTAAGACGACAAGGAGCAGACCACTCTGATACCACTGATCTAGATTTTATGAGAAGAATGAAATGAATACAAATTATTAATAGATTCTTAACACAAAATAACAGAGATACAGTAAAACTGGTTTTCTATTGAATAATGAAATAAGCTGAAACTGTAAAATGCAGCGGAAACAAGCTTGCTGGAATGGTGACGGCTTATCTATGAGAAGAGATGTGACGACAATGCGCATTCACAAGAAGAAGGTTACAATGAGGCTCTGAAGGCATTTTTACAATAAGAAATAATGCCCAAAACCCTAGACATCCAAAAACCTAACCCTAGGAGATGAAGCGCCAAAAGTCATGTGGGCCCTGTTTGGGTAAGTTAGTAAATCAACTTTTCGGGGTCGTAACTTTTGCATACGAGCTCTGTTTTAGGCGTGTGATAGCCCATTGGAAAGGTATCTTCAAGGAGATTCATTTTGGGGGCTCAATCATGCCTTTGGATATAATGAGGAGCTATATCCCAAAAAAGCTTCATTTAGGGCCTCAAAATGGCCCTGGAAGTTAAAACTGCTAAAAATAGTAAATTGCCAAAATTGTCAGAAAACTGTTTTGAGCCAGTTCGAAAAGGTGGGTGGCCACCGATATCCATTTGGATCAATAACACTTTAAATATATGTTTTCAACTATATATGTTAAGTCGTAACGTGGGTGGGCTGGTAGCCCGACCCCTGCCAAATCTCGCTCCTGGACCATAGGTCACAGGTTCGATTCCTGTTGAACCCATAACGTTTGCCACAAACTGATGACCAATAGAGGGGTGCAATGTGGCAACCCATGACTGGGCTGCGTGGCACCATAACACTTGCCCACAAACCAACCACATGTCAAGATACCATTCGTCCACCTATCATACCCAGTCAGTGCCATTGTACCTTCCATGTCATCCAACTGCCATGTGTCGTATGGCTGTACGACCTTCCCACGTCAGCTCGTGCCACATGTGACCCTTACAATGGTGCCACATGTCACCCTCTGACTCATCCACCTGTACTTTCCCATGTCAGTGCCAACACATCCTGCCATGTCAGCAGTACAACCGTATGACCTATACAGTCAACTGCCATGTCAGCACTGTACGGACTATACAGTCAACATCTTTTTTTGTCTATTTGACAAAATGAACAGACCGCGATATATTTTTCATACGACGTCCATTTGAGCCCATTCAAGTTGCGTTGGGTTTGTATCGATGAGGCCTACACACATGTCTGTTTTGAATCCATTCTAATCACTTTGAGTTTTAGGTCTTCCTAGATCCATTTTGGTCCCTAGATCCATTCTAGATCACAAAGTGAGCCTGATCTCATAGAGGATCAAATAGGGAAAGGAGACATCTTCCAGGACTTGTAGAAAAATTCCATGAGTTGAGAAGACTATACCGTAGCTTCAGATACCTTTAGGAGACATGGAATATTCTAGGAAGATTCCCTTGTTTTAGTCAAAAGGACTAGGATATGGATTTTTTCTTGAGACTAGAAAGGAAGTGAATGATGACTTCCAATATTGATATAACAGATCAATAATTTTGCAGATAACAATATAAATATGTACAAAGCCTGATTTGTGTCCAGAGGATTCTCCTAGCAAGAGGGAGAAGACTATGATGAGACACTTGCTCCAGTAATCGAAGAAAGAGTTCTAGTATTCATGAAGAAAACCATAACAACCATGATTCTGATACAATATGAAATTTAGGGGGAGAAGTCCCTGTATTTGAGATTGAGCTACCTCCATGAAAGAGGAAAATCTACCTTCAGTATCAATTATTGAGCCACTCTCAGATGAATTTGTTTCCATGATAGAATAGAGGAGCTACTCTCAAAGTTCAACAACTATAGTGAGAATAGAGCAGTCATTCTCAGCTTCAGAAATAACAACTGCAGAGTCCCGATTCCAGAGGAACAGTTGCAGAGAGAGTAGAGTACATACTCTCAGGAAGTGAGATAGACAGTGCTTTGAAAAAAGCACATAAAACCAACACATGATTATACTGATTGAGTTGCAATTGAGCAAGTGTACCAGGTTGGTACAATGTGATTTGAAAATTTGGTTTGAAGTACGGGACATGAAGACTCATGTTTGCAGGTTGAAAAAAGCTCTGTATGGGTTGAAAGAAGCTCCTAGAGTTTGGTATGGTAGAATCGATAGTTTCCTGACAAGCTTGGGATTTACCAAGAGTAGAGATGATCCTAACCTTTAATTCAAGGTTATGACTGATGAGCTAGATATATTGGTACTATATGTGGATGATTTATTCTTAACAGGAGAAGAAAACCTCATCACAGATTACAAGAAGAAGCTCACTGCAGAATTCGAGATGAAAGACCTAGGCCCGATGCATTATTGATTAGGTCTTGAAGTTTGGAAGAGCCCATAAAATATCTTACTTAATCAAGGGAAGTATGCAGTTGAAATACTGAAGATATTTGACATGTTGGAATGTAAATCCATGACCACACCCATGGAAATGAATTTGAAGCTCCTAGTTGATACTTTGTCAGAGTTGGTTGATGATACTCTATATAGACAAATTATTGGTTTGTTGATGTCTCTGAGGAATACCATGCCATATATATGCTTTGCTGTGAACGCCTTGATTCAGTATCTGGAGGAGCCTAGACGTGTTCACCTTGTAGCTGAAAATCATGTGATGAGATACCTTAAGGGTACGTTGGATTATGGTCTCTGTTATACTAGATATCACGACTTTAGACTGTATGGTTATACTGATTCAGATTGGGATGGAAGTGCTTCAGACATAAATAGCACTTTAGGATGTTGTTTCAGTTTGGGGTCACCCATGACTTCATGACAAAGAAGGTAGCAATCCAGTATTGCTCTCAACACAGAATAAGCAAAGTACATTGCAGCATGTTCCACTAGTTGTGAATCCATATGGCTTCAGAAGTTTTTGATAAGTATGTTCAATATGGAGATGGAATCCACCGTGATTCTATGTGATAACTAGAGTTGTATAAAGATGTTGGAGAACCCAATGTTTTGTGATAAGGTGAAGCACATAGAGATACAATATCACTACAGTGGTGATATGGTGCAGAGGAGAGATATAGATCTCCAATATGTTGGCACATATGAGCATGTTTCAGATGTGTTTACCAAACCTCTGTCTCGTGTGAAGTTTGAGTACTTCCGAGACAAGCTTGGTGTTTTCTGAAAGGACCTCCCTTGAAAGGGGGAGTGATTTTGATGATACTATGGTATCCTAACCAACAATAGGTAGCCCCATTATAATTTAATATCCTAGGAGATTGATCATCCCTGGGTAGATCCTGAAGGTCCAGTAAGGATGGTTTGTCAGAGTACTTGTGAATGAATATGCCAATTGGGTCAGTAGTGGTAGCTCCGTTAGGATTTTATATCCTAGGGAATCATTTGATTCTTGGGAAGATATCGAAGGCCCGGTAAGGATGACTTGTCAGAGTACCAATTGGTAGCTTGTTAGGATTTTATATCCTAGGGAATCTTATGATTCCTAGGAAGATACCGTAGGTCCAATAAGGGTGGTTTGTCAGAGTGCCACAAAATGTTATTGTTGCACTTGCCTCATTCTGTTTCCATATGTTGATGTTGTTGTTTCATCCTCGTGTTGTTGATGATGTTGTTCCAACCTCGTGTTGTTGATGATGTTGTTTCAACCTCATGCTGTTGATGATGTTGTACCATATTTGTGCTATTGGTGATGTTGTTGTTCTAGCTTCATGTTATTGATGTTGATGTTTCAAATTCATGCTGCTGCTGATGATGATGATGACGTTACTCTAGCTCCATGTTGTGAACGATGATGATATTGATTATGAGAGAAAAATTTCATTGATTTGTAGATGTGCTAGTCATTGTTCGAGATGCCGAAGATGATGTTTCCCTCTCTTTCTCTTGATGATGTTGTATTGGGTCATGTCAGTAGAATACCCTTCTCGTTAAGGGGGAGTGTTGAAATATTGTAACTTCGAAGAATATTCTAATTACGTGGAAAAAATTGGAGGAATAAACTTGCATGATCATTTTAGTGGCAGGTCCCAATTTGGAAAATTGGGGTCTGTAGCCTTTCAGAGCCATTTTGAGGCATTAAACGACGTTATTTAGGTTTTTTTAGTTTAAAACTTGTGCCCATCCCCTTGATGGTATTCTACACTCTGAGACCTTTCCAATGGTCCATACCGTGCATCAATTAGAGTTTGTATGTAAAAGTTATGACTCCCTCAAGTTGACCTATCATGTTGACCACCATGGTACAAGAGGATGTCACGTCAACCCCCATTTCTCATGCATATGGGGCTATCCATGTGAGGAATTTCAAGAAGATTCTAGAAGGTTCAAAACCATACACAATTGAGGGTTGAGGAAGTAAAAAACCTATCCCTATATGGATTTTGGGCTATATTAAATACCGGGCCACTAGGAGGAGAAGGAGTGTTGGAAGATTGGTTGTTGTCATTGATGTCAACCCTAGTCATGGGTTTTGGACCACAAGATTGATGAAGTTATTTGGACATGAAGGAAAATGCACATGCAGATACAACACCCATGGATGGATAGTATACATCATGCT
>ML811076.1:279606-291457 GCA_009831015.1 Picea engelmannii
TCATATATTGTGCGTGGTGTATTGGTGTAACTCTTATACTATTGTTCATTTCTCATTGGATATAATTTAATGGTTTAAGTATAAGTTGAAAAATGTTTTAAATTGTACATGATACTGATTCACCCCCCTCTCAGTATCAACAAGGAGTTCCATTCTATGTTGTTGTACTTTGTTACATAGTAAAGTAGAACAACTAGGAGTGGGAAATTTGAGAGCATAAAAGAGGGTGTTAATGTTTTGTAGCAACCTAATAGGCCATAGGTCTTAGGTAACTCCATAGAGAGTGCCTTCTCCTTTGTACTTGTGTTATTTGCATACCAGAGAAAAGAGAGCAGAGTAGCCTCACCTTCTAGCCGAGTTTTATCCTGTAATTGTTTGCTAGAGCAAATATTTGTGCTCTATTGTGGATGGCGTCTGATTGTACTTTATTTTTCTCTATTTTCTTCATTTTATCTATTTCATGCATAAGCATAAAATCAATAACTAAATATTCTGGAATCTAAAGTATTTTAACCTTCATAGTGTAGATTTTAGTTTTATTTATTATATATGTTGGGACGAACTATTCCAATGGAATATCCATGGTTGTTTACATATCATATTGGTATCATAGCATGTTTTTACTTTAGGTATTTGTGGGAAGTTGCAATATCTAGGAATCAACTTAAAGAGAAGTCACAAAAACCCTAGCCACGATAGAGGAGTCTGTTCATAACAACTCTCGAGATCCAATAGAAGAGAGATTTAAGAGGTTGGTAGCACAAGTTTCCAAAATTAGTTGTAATATGAACCTCATCATGGTGGCTCTATCTAGAAAGCTCAGACTGTTTGAATATGATGGAATCTCTAACTTAGAGATCAGATTGGAGGGGAAATCAGGAGATCAAGAAGACTCAGGAAAGGAGTCGCAGAAAGAATTCGAGAAAGAGCCATCAAGTTCGAGTGTCGTGAACCATTCATAGTCCCTTTTCAATATGGAAGCAAAAGTGGACATAAAACCATACCAAGTTGATATCGATGCATTAAAATTGAATCATTAGTCTCAACAACTATAATTTTATTTTATCATTCACCATATAGATGAAGAGTAGGAGATTTCATTTGCTAGATTGAAGTTAGAGGGCCATGCTTTAACTTGGTGGGAAAACCATACAAAAAACACTTAGGATGGAGGGTGATCAACCGGTAAATAGGTTGGAGTAATTCAAAACCCTCATCAAGTCCTAATTCTACCCTATCGGGTATGTAGAGGACCAATGGATTCGATGGAACTATTTCAGGCAGAGGCATGGGCAGAGTGTACATTAAAAAGATGTCCATCATGTTGGGTATCTCTCCCAAGAACCCCCATGTACTCCTCAAGTATCTTGGGGGTTTACATATCCATCTATAAAAGGAGGTGATTCTCTTCAAGCCAATGAGAGTGGATGATGCATGTGTATAGGCATAGTGCCTGGAAAATATAGGCCAAAAGAAGGGGCACCCAAGTGGTTCAAAGAAGAAAGAGCACCAGGAAGCTTCCAAGGAGTGGAAGAAGAAGTGGAGATGGGGGAAAGATAAGAAGACAAAAAACACTACATATCAGTGAAAATATCCCAACAAATATTGTAATCATTGCAATATTGATGGCCACACCATGGAAAAATGATGGAAATTGCATCCAGAGATGAACCCAAAGAACCACGAGGATGAAAATAAAAAGAATCTTTTAGCCAAATATTCAAGCAATCAGGTTGAAAGTAGCTTATATATGGATGAAAATATTTTCTACAAATATGTGAATAAGGAGGTGAATTTGAGTAGCCTTCATCACTATGAAGAGAAGGAGATGCCCAAGCTCTTCCACATTGATATTCAAGTCAAGAAGACAAATATAGATGCTCTGTTCGACTCTGGTTCACATGATAATATCATAGTAGCGGATCTAGTCAACAAGCTTGTATTGGAGGTTCACTATCATTCTAGCCCCTATCCATTGGGTAAACCAAGATGCAAAGATAAAGGTAACGAAACAATGTAAGATTACATTTTTTATAAGTGTTGATTTTATTGATGAAGTGGAATTGGATGTAGTACCCCTTGATGTATGTGGAGTTAGTGTTTGAAAACCCTTACATGTATATGAGGGATGAAGTATTCATGCGAAGAGACAACCAATATCGACTGATCAAGGATGGAAAGTACTACATCATCAACACACATAAAGACAAGTCAAATATCTCACTGGTAAAAGACAACCAAGCCAAAAAGTTGAAATTTAGTTCTAATAAGAAATGTGTTTTTCTTTTCTTAACATAAAATCAGTCTGATGATGAGTCAATGAGAGTGAATACATCCCTAGAAGGGTGTATTAAAGAGTATAAACAATAGAGGATTTTATATAGGAATATAGAGGAGTGTTCAAGGAGCCTAAAGGGTTACCACCCAAGAGGGATTTTGAGAATGAAATATAGTATTTTCCAGACTCCCTATTGCTAAATATTGGGTTGTATTGCAGTCTGTTCTAGAAGTGAATGAAGTGAAGAAGAAATTGCATCAATTGTTGGAGAAGGGTGTGATTTGATCAAGTACCTCACCTTGTGGGTCACCCATCATAATTTTTCCCAAGAAGGATGGGACTTGGAGAATATGTATTGATTACAGAGCATTGAACAACATTACACTAAAGAATCAATACCCTCTTCCAAGGATCAATGATCTGTTGGACTGACTGCAGCATGCCAAGTACTTCACTAAGCTAAATTTGAAATTAGGATACCTCCATGTATGAGTCAAAGAAAAAGATACGTGGAATATTTCCTTCAAGACAAGGCAAGGTTTGCATGAGTGGTTGGTTATGTTGTTCGGTTTATGCAACGTCTCGACTACATTTATGAGACTAATGGATGATGTTTTACGACCTTATCTAGATTCATTTTTTATTGTTTATTTGGATTATATACTGGTTTATAGCACTACCTGGGAGGAGCACATCTCACATCTTCTGTAGGTGTTAGAGACTCTAAAAAGGCACCAAATGTTGGCCAATATCAAGAAATGTGAGTTTTTTTAGCAGTCTTTGGTGTATTTAGGGTATGTGATTGGTAGAGAGGAGCTCAAGATATATCCCACAAATATAGAGGCCATTATGAAATTGCCAGTTCCTACAAATTCCACTGAAGTTAGGAGTTTTTTTGGGGCATCACAATATTTTCGAAAGTTCATAGATTCATTTTTAGTGGTAGCTACATCACTCCACGACATAACAACCAGTGGTAAGAGTTTATAGTGGGGGAAGAATCAACATAAGGCCTTTGATGAAATGAAAATAAATATCAATCAATCACCAATACTCGTGCTACCAAACTTTCGTAATCCCTTTGAAGTGGAGACAAATGCAAGTGGGTATGCCATGGGATCCATTTTGATGCAAGGATGAAGGCTGATATGCTATCATTATGAAATTTTTCATGGGGAAATTCTCAACTACCCTACCTATGACAAGGAGCTCTATGCCCTAGTTCAAGTTGTCAATAAGTGGAAGCACTATCTAATGGGAAAGGAGACCATCATCCACATAGATCACCAACTAGTACAATATTTGTAGGTCCAGAGTAAGATACAACAAACTAAACATTACAAGTGGATGAAGTTTTTACAACAATTTCATCTAGTCATCAAGTATAAGAAAATAAACAACAAGTTGGCAGACATGATTTCATGACCACCCATATCTAGGATTACAACTTTGGTAACTTTGATGGGCAAAGAGAGGAATCCAACGTGATAGGTCTCAAATAATGGTGCCAACATGATCCAATTTTGTTTTTTTACTCCTGCGACGTTATACTCCGATTTGAAGAATACTACAGTGACTAAATGCCCAAATTATTAATAGGAAGAAATGTGTAGGAATTTTTCAATCTGAATGCAAGATACACAATTGCGTGCCAATAGATCTTGTCTGTTCTGTTTTTTTTTTGTTTCCGTCCCAAGGGTTAGGGTATTAAAGGGTTCTACAAATAAGGGTTTTCCCTGTGCTATAACTCTTTGATATACATACGGGGTCCAACAATAGTACTCATCCCAATATCTTAGGGCATCAACTAAAGAGGCTAGACCATGCCCTTAGCCGTACTACCGGACTACCCAGGTACTAGAGAGTATCTTCCCAAGTGTTGTTCTTGGTGGTACTATAGCATTCAGGTGGCCAATCAGTTTATCTATGGAGGGCTTCAGGATATCTAGGCTGATTCATATACAAGTGATGTCTGATGCACTACCACTCGAAGGGGTACCAACATGGGTTACAAGGGTGGCAAATAGATGTGCGCTTAGGTACCACTTGTATTTCCTATGTGTATAAATCCTCGACCACGGGTTTATGCGTGTAATGATAGATCTCTGTAGATTTAAGACACTGGAATACGTCTCTACCTTGAAAAAAATTTAACCCACAATTTTCTGCCGAGGAAGATGCTTTGATACCACTTGTAGTATTCCAGATATAAAATAGTATGCAAAACAAAAATAATTAGCTAGAAATGGCAGATAAACAATGATATAACCAAAACAATACCACAATAATACCAAAATAATACTAGAATAACACTAGAAAGAACAATTTGATTACTGAGAGCAATGTTCACTTGCCTCTTCGAGGGGGAAACCTCCAATAGGGCAGAGCTCTATTACAATAATATCCAAGAAAAATCTTCTCATACCTTCTACTCCTATTTATACTAAATATATCTATCCAAAAAAACAATCTAGAGGAAGATCCTTCTAGAAGCATAAGATTCTATTAGGTCTTCTTACATTTGACTTATTCTTCCTTATTGCTAGGACTTATTAATATTGGCCTTTATTACATGGAAATATATATTTATTATAAATAGGAGTATTAGGTCTTCTTACATTTGACTTATTCTTCCTTATTGCTAGGCATTATTAATATTGGCCTTTATTACATGGAAATATATTATTCTACCTACGTGAGGGGTTAGGTCCCTAACAAAAAGTCTCGCTAAATGGGGGGGTATGATCTGGAATGGATCATCATATAATTTTTCATCTATCATATTTTATGGGTGGAAAAATTGGAGGAATTGGCTTGCAAGGCCCATTTTAACAATAGGTCCCAGTTTGGAGATTTGGGGTCCGAAGCCTTCCAAATTTATTTTGAGGCATCAAATGACATTTCACTAGATATAGGATAACCTCAAGAAATGTGAGTTTTCTAAGTAGTCACTGGTGCATTTTGGGTATGTGATTAATGGAGGGGAACTCAATATAGATCCCTCAAAGATGGAGGCCATCATGAAGTGTCCAACTCCTATTAATGATATTAAAGTTAGGAGCTTTGTTGGGGCAAAACAATACCTACGAAATTTCGTAGAATCCTTTTCAACAGTAGTTGCACCACTCCACACCATAAAATTTAGTGGTAAGATTTTTTAATGGGGAATGAATTAGTAGAAAGATTTCGATGAGATAAAATGAAATATTATTTAAGCCCCAATTCTCACATTGCCTAACTTACAAAATCCTTTCGAAGTGGAGACATATGCAAGTGGGTACGCTATGGGAGAAGTTTTGACGCAATGAGGTAAGTTGATATGCTATCATTCTGAAATATTTCATGGGGGGGTCTTAAACTACACTACATATGATAATGAACTCTATGTCCCGGTTCAAGTTATTAAGAAGTGGAAGAACTGTTTGATGGGAAAATAAACACTTAATTAGGCATTGCAATATTTGCAAGCCCAAATTAAGCTTCAACAAACTAGACATTACAAATGGATGGGGTTTTTGCAAAAATTTCTTATAGTCATCAAGTATAAGAAGGGAAACACTAATAATTTGGTAGTCATGCTTTCGAGGCCACCCACATCCGATATTATAGCCTTGGGAACATGTTTTCACATGGATCCTTTTACCCATGATGCATACGAAGAGGCATAAACTGAATATGTCGACTTCAAAGAGGTGTTTCAACAACTATATGGCCAAATTCATATAGAATAAGGTGTCAACAAGGCTGACTATCATCTCCAAAATGGTTTACTCTACAAACTAGACAAACTCTATGTCCCTAAAGGTGAAAGATTGTAGTTTAGTAGAGAGGATCACACCTCCAAGGTTGCAAGACATTTTGGTGTTGGAAAGAATATTTGAAAATGATTGAGTGATGATATATACATTCCTTTCCTGAACAAGCTCCAAGAAAATTCATCATAGTCTACTCATCCACAACAACATGTCTTAATGAAACAATCATTGGAGGTTCAATAGAGGTAAAAATTGGATTTGCCTCTAGTGAAATACCATGCTTTTCTTGTGGTGATGGAGGAGAAACAAAAATGGCTTCTATTGTGCTAGAATTTGGATTGGTCTCTGCTAAAATCTTGCACTTTTCCATACCTAAACTTTCATTTTCTCTTCCTTCGTTGACCTTTTGAATGGAATGATATTTCCTTGAAACATTTCTTGATTGATTAAATTTATTCCCCATGTTCATGGGAATTAACAACACTAATTAGACAAAGATTTTCCTTCCAATCACACAAGAATCATAAAAATTGTATGCAAAGACATTGTTTTGCAAAAGATGTAAAGAAATGTGTAGACAAGAGAGGAATTTTTTGAGAGTTTGAGGTGGGGCTTTGTTCTTTTTTTGTTTTTATCTCATAGGAGTGCACACAAGATTTAGAATTAACATGCAATTTAGAAATCATTCATGCTATAATGCACACACATTCTAGAGAACATGTGTGCTCTTAGCACAATGGATGAAAAATGTTAGTGGTGCATACCCAATCAAGGCCTTGAGACCCATACCTAATGATCAAAACCTTGTGAGGGCACTAAAAAATTTCTAACATGCCAAAGATACCCTCCATAGATAATATGCAGTGCTTTGATGTATTTCTAATGGATTTGGATGCTTTAAATATTTCTTTATGACCTAAGGTATGGCATTATTCCCTAGATCATTTCCAGGGCCTTGGGACACATACCTTATACTCAAAATCACCTAGTGGCACCAACATACACAATCATAGGCCAATGAGACCCTCATGAGGCCATGCGTGGTTCTTTGAGGCATCCTTATTGGTCCTAGATGGATAGAATATTCCTTTAGGGCCTAACGTTCATATGGTCATGTCTAGGTCCTTGAAATGAACACCCAATCATTAAAAATTCTAGTGGTACATATATACCTAATTATAGCAAAGGATTCCCTCAAGAGGTCATTTGTGGTGGTTAAAAGTGTCATTCTTGGCCTTAGAAGCCTATAAAATTCCTTTAGGGCCTAACTCTTGGGATTCTTCCCTCGACCATATCCAGGTTCCATAGAATCATACTCTATATTCAAAAACTCATAATATTGATTATCCCCATTTGGAGGCCAAGGATAGCCCAGAAAGGTACTTTGTGGTGGTTCAACATGTCATTGATCACTCTAAATGCTTAGAATCTTCCTTCAGGACCTAAGTCTTAGGTCTCCTCTCTCAATCATGTCCAAGGACCCATGACCCATAACTAGTGCTCAAAATCCCCTAATGATACCCATATCACCACTTGAAGGAAAAATATCCACTCCAGATGTCATCTATGGTCGTTTGGGGTGTCATTAATGACCCTTCATACCTATAAGCTACCTAATACTTCAATAGGTCTAGTGTGGTTCTTTGAGGTGTCATGTTTGGTGCTACATTCCTACAAGATTTGTACTTCAGGTAAGGCTTGGGTTCCCCCCTGAATCGTATAGAGGCCTTGAGATCCATACCTAATGATCAAAACAGTGTGTGGATACTAAAATATTTATCAAATGAAAAGAATACCCTCCAAAGCGTATGTGTGGTGCTTCAAGGCATTGTTCATGGCTCTGGATGCATTAAATATTTCTTCAGGACCTAAGGCACGACCTTTTTCCCTACATCATTTCTAGGGCCATATGACACATACCTACTGCTCAAAACCACCTAGTGGCATTGAAATCCCTAATAATAGATCAATGATACCCTCATGAGGCCATGTGTGGTTGTTCGAGGCATCCTTCTTGGTCATAAATTGTTAGAATATTTGTTGAGGACATAACACTCATGTTTCCTCCCCTAGTGATATCTAGGGCCCCAAGACCCATACATAGTGCTAATATATTCCAATGGTACCTATATACCTACTAAGAGGTAAAGTATTCCCTCGATAGGTCAATTGTGGTGGTTCAGAATTTCATTCTTAGTCTGATAATCCTATAAAATTCCTTTATGGCCTAACTCTTAGGTTATTTCCCTTGACCATATCAATTTTTTAGAGACTCATGTACTTAATGTTCAAAAACTCATAATGCTTATTATACCCATTTGGAGAGAAAGGATACCCTATAAATGTCTTTTGTGGTGGTTCAACATGTTGTTAATGGCCTTAGATGCCTAGAAGCTTCCTTTAGGACATAAGGACTAAATTTCTTCCCTCAATCATGTCCAAGGACCCAAGACCCATACCTAGTGCTCAAAATCTCCTAAAAATTCCCATATCCCCACTTGAAGGCCAAAGATCCCCTGTAGAGGTCATCTATGGTCGTTTGAGGTGTCATTCATGACCCTTGAGCCCTAGAAGTTTCCTAAGACCTTGAAAGGTTTGGTGTGGTGGTTTGACACATTGTGTTTGACCCTAAATGCCTAAAATATTTGTACCTAATCTAAGGCTTGGGTTCCCCCCCTCAATCAAATCAAAGCCTTGATATCCATACCTAATTATCAAAGCATTGTGAGGGCACTGCCATATTTATTAGAGCCCAAGGATACACTCTAGAGGTAATGTGCAATGATTCAAGGCATTGTTCATGGATCTAGATGCCTAAAAGATTTATTTAGGATATAAGGCATGGAATTATTCCCTATTTTGTTTATAGGTCCCTAGGACAAATACCTAATACTGAAAACCACCTAGTAGCATCAACATATACAATAACACCCTCAAGAAGCCATGTGTGGTTTTTCAAGGCATCCTTCTCGGGATTAGATGGATAGAAGCTTCCTTTAGGGCCTAACATTCATGTTTCTTTCCCTGTCTATGTCTAGGACCCTGAGACTCATACCCATTGCTAAAAAATGATAGTGGTACCTATATACAAAGTTAGAGGAAAACGATGCCTCGATAATTAATTTGTGGTGGTTCAAAGTGTCATTTTTGGCCCCAAAATCCTATAAGATTCCTTTAGGGCCTAAATATTGGGTTTGTTCCCTAACCATATCTATGTTTTAGAGACTCATAATCAATTTTCAAAAACTCATAATGATGACTATATCCATCCAAAGACCAAGGATACCTTGGAAAGGTCCTTTGTGGTGGGTCAACATATCATTGATGGCTCTAGATTCCTAGAATATTTTTTTAGGAGCTATGGTCTGGGTTTCCTCTCTCAATTGTGGAAAAGGACTAAGACCCATACCTATCACTTAAAATATCCTAATGATGACTATATACCCACTTGAATGATAGAGATTCCTTTAAGAGCTCATATATGGTTGTTTGAGCTTTTATTCATGATCCTTGAGCCTTAGAAGTTGCCTAATACCTTGAGAGGTCAGGTGTGGTAGTTTAAGGAATCATATTTGGCCCTATATGCCTATAATATTTCTAATTAGATAAGTCTTGGGTTTTCCCCCTTGACCATATAAAGGTATTGAGACCCATACCTAATGATCAAAACCTTGCACGAGCACTAAGATCCTTTCTCAGAGGCCAAGGATACCCTTTAGAGGTAATGTGTGGTTCTTTAAGGAATTTATTATGGCTATATATGCCTCAAATATTTCTTTAGGACCTAAGGCATGGACTTATTCCATAGATTGTTTCCATGGCCCTAGGACACACACATATTTCTCAAAACTACCTACTGGTGCTAACATCACTAATCATAGACCAATGATACCCTTAAGAAGTCATGTATGATTTTTCAAGGCATCCTTTTAGGCCCTATATGGATATACTATTCCTTTAGGAACTAACATTCATGTTTCCTCCCTTGACCATTTCCAAGGCCTTGAGACCCATACCTATTGCACAAATATTCTAGTGGTACCCTATATACTTAGTTAGAGGCAAAGGATTCCCTTGATAGGTCATTTGTGGTGGTTCAAGGTGTCATTCTTGGCCCTAGAAGCCTATAAAATTCCTTTATGGTCTACAATATCTTAGGATTGTTACCATGACCATATCCACATTCCAGAGACTCATACTTAATGTTCAAAACTCATAATGCTAACTATCCCCATATGGAGACCAAGGATACCCTGGAAAGGTCCTTTGTGGTGGTACAACATGTTGTTGATGGCCTTAGATGTCTAGAATATTACTAAGGTGTGGGTTTACTCTCTCGATCATGTCCAAGGACTGAAGACCCATACTTAGTGCTCAAAATTTTCTAAGGATTCTCATATCCCCACTTGAAGGACAAATATCCCTTTGGGAGGTAATCTATGGTCATTTGAGGTGTCATTCATGACCCTTGAGCCCTAGAAGCTTCCTAAAACATCGAGAGGTCAAGTGTGGTATTTTGAGGCATTGTGTTTGGCCCTAAATGCCTAGAACATTTGTACTTTAGAAAAGACTTGGGCTTCCCCCGTCAACCATATCAAGGCACTTGACCTTTGTTGGTGTTTTTCATAGCAATTGAGCCTAAGAAGATGTGTTTAGGGCCCATGGTTATTGTTTCACTCCTTTGATCAATTTCAAGGGCCTCATAATGTTGTTTCTATACCATTAATATGGTCAAGGCCTCCATACCCAACTATTTTTCATGAAACATCCTAATGGCACACATATCCGACTACATGAAGGGAAAAGACCCCCCAATGAGGGATCATATCACTGTGTCTAGGTTTTATTCATGGCCCTTAATATCAAGAGGGTTCAATAAGGATAGAGCACATTCTTGTTATACCTCTAAACAAATCCACAAGTATGCTTAGTCAAAATAGTGCGTGCACATTATAGAAATGCGTACGCACTCTAGAACGTGTGCATGCTCTAGAACACATGCACATTCTTGGGTGGGATTGACAACTTTAACATACATATTAGATGATTTGGTTACCTTGGATTTAGGTTTTGAATGACAGACCTAGTGGTTTGGATCACAAATACATCAAAGCCTCCATTTTTTTGAATGTCTCTCAATATCTCTATTTTTCACATTATTTTTATATAGGCTACACAAATATGTTATCGATGA
This sequence comes from Picea engelmannii, assembly GCA_009831015.1. Taxonomy (NCBI): domain Eukaryota; kingdom Viridiplantae; phylum Streptophyta; class Pinopsida; order Pinales; family Pinaceae; genus Picea; species Picea engelmannii. The sequence goes on from ML811076.1 coordinate 290,834, forward strand.
AATCACATTGTTTGCTATTTTTAATATATTTTTGTCTAGACGTACATCAAAATCCTAAAAAATACATACATCTTTTATTCTTGCTATAATTTTTTATCACCTTAACCACTTTCAGAAAAAGTTATATGCTACACAAGTATAGACCAAGATCTACAACTTGAAAAAATTAATAAATTTGTTTGATTATGTTCAGACCCTCATACCTTGCACTAACGCAAGGCCTTGTAATTTCAAGGATATAATGACTTTCATAATTAAAAATAAAATAAAATTAACATTATAAATTTTGAAAAAATAGCTTTTCACAAGAACAATATATTCTTTGCAATTCTACAATTGTTTTTAAGGAAATTCCATCATTTAGGTACTCAACATCTGCACTAAAAGGAACATATGCATTATATTTTGCAGGAAAAAATAACATACAACTATTAGAAAAACTCAAATTTCGCATAGTCATACACAAATTCTACAAACAAAATTATATATTCAGAAAACTAATTCAATTTCCTACATTTCATCTTTTGACACCATATTCAAATTCATTGTGAAAGTACCTCAAATCATACCTCCAAGTTAACATATTGTTGTTTTCCATGTTTCCATTGCCACTAACGCATCATG
>ML811076.1:304530-323257 GCA_009831015.1 Picea engelmannii
TATATATATATATATATATATATATACATGTATAGTATCCATCTTCAAGAAGCCAATGACGCCTGATGGCGGGAGATGAGGTCTTCAAAGCTTGAGCAACAATTTCAAAATCTTCAAAACTTGGGTAGGAGTGTAATATTAGTGTACGACTTCACTACTTAGAGGTCTTCGATGTCTCGTCGCGAATAGACAAGAGGATCTCAGAGATCAGGCAAAGAACTTCATTGATTTTGTGCAAGGACTTGATTGGACTTTCGGGGTGGCCGGGCATGAGGACAAGAGACAAACTAAAGAAGGGACAACTCAAGTTTAGTAAAAATTCCCTTGGACAAAAACACAACAAAAGATGAGACTCAAGCAGCATGGAATTGACATAAGTTCACGATGCAGGAGGCAACATGAACTCTCCATATGTTTGGAAGGATAACCAAATGGAGGAGGACACAACTCTATATAGTGAGAACAACTTCCTAAGGTCATTTTGAAACCTAGAGCGTGACGAACAAACACAAGAATGTGATTTATCCAAGGGCGACTCATTGTGCTGTCAACAAAAATAAAATACTTTTCCCTTCCTCTTTTTGGGGTATATTTGATTTTTTTGTCTTTTTCAATAATTTTGGAAAGCTTGAAAAAGAATAAAAGAATGATACGTTACAAAGGAGGAATGAGTGTCACAAACATACCAATTCCAAGTGCAAGGAATGCATTGATGCTCAGAGCAAGGGGACATATGCAAGAAAATGACACTCAGGAAAAATCCTCCATGGGTCAAGGTGTCAAGATGCAGAGGCAAAGTGCTACAAGGCTTGCGTATAAGGCATGCTTCATATGGTTCAGTTGAGAGCAACATGGAGCTGACATTAGGCCAAAGACGCAGGGATGCAAATGCGATTAATAAGAAACAATGCTAATGCCCTTCGGTGTAATTTTAACGAGCCCAGAGAAGGTAAGCTCGACGTTTTTTCATTTTTATAGAGTCTGAAAAACCGTAAAAGGAGACTCCACTGGAGTACCTTTTTTGAAGGTAGTCTAGCCAGTTTGAAAAAGGGGTAAACTAGCACCGAACAAATGTCTATTCAAAACCATTTTAACGAGTGTGACAAAGACAAGATCCCTCAACAATCTTTTCATATTTAAGGAGTCTGAAAAGAGCTTAACTATGGACTTCGTAAGGGATGTTCTTCTGTACCTATTTAACGAGTGTGAAGAAACAAGGTCACTTGACCATCTTTTCAATTTTAGGGACTCTGAAAAGAGCTTAACTATGGACTCTGTGGGGGTTCCTTTTTCATAAATTTAGTCCCTCAGGCCTGAAAAAGGGTTAAATTTATACATGAGAATACTCTTCTAGAGAACCGAGGCTCCTAGAGTATACCTTTGTTCGTACATTTGACCATCCAGACCAGAAAAGGGGTAAACTACCGCCGGACAGATGTGCCTTCGAATTTTAGTTTGGTGAACATGAAGGGAAACAAGATCGCTCAACAATATTTTCATGTTTAGAGGGTTTGAAAAGGGCTTAAAAGAAGACCCGTTGTTTTGGGAGTCCCAAGGGTGATACCGAGAGTGATAACATATCAGACATGTGAAGGCCCAAACTCGTAATCAAGATAGGACTAAAAGGACTGCCGAGCCTAAAATCATTAGTGACGACATGGACACCAAAATGAAACTAGGATCTACCTAGGGCATCCATGTGAAGGTAGGATCTACCACTAAATTATGACACTTCTAGAGCATGAGTGAGGGTTCTGTGTCGCAATTCGGTGGGATCGATCCTCTGGCAAAGAGAAAAAGACAACAAGGTGCAACAAGTGGAGGTGGAATCCTATCTTAAATGCACAAAGTTGGAAAAAATACTTTTCACCAAAGGACCTTAGAAATGCCCCAACTCTCAAAAACTTCACCGAACCAAAAGTAAAATGTATCGTAACATCCCAAAAGAAACTCGAGAACCACAATAAACGATTTTTGGGCCAGAAAAAAAATGACAAAAGGGTCCAAAAAATTACAAAAAGGGGCCAAAAAATATGTAAATAGAAGCTGGCAGCTCATTATCACCATTGTAAACTGAGAATTGATAAAAAAGTCAAAAACACCCATTTTCCAAAAGAGTTGATTCCAAGAGCTTCAGTGGACGAAATGAACTTCCGCTTGGACCAAGTAAGTACAAACTAGCCCCTCCTGCATTTCCATTTTTCTTTTTTGTTTTTCCTTTTGTTTTTTTGGGGGGGGCGCTGACCTTTAAAAAGGTTGGCCCTATGTGTACTCAGGCAGTAGTGGGAAAACCCACGTATGCCCGTGTGCATAAAACAATCTGCACGCGTGCATACGCGACTGTGTCCAATACAGCCCGCGTGCACCCTCCGATATGTGGAAAAATAAAATAAAAAACAAGAGTTAACTCCCCATGAATTTGTCATTTTGCAGGATGTATGTCCATTGGAGAGAGAGGGAGTGTTGTTCCTGAGTTTATACTTTAAGGCTATAAAGTATACCGTCAAGGCATCCATAAAGCTAAAGGTAATTAAAGGGAAAGAATAAAAAAGAAGGGTAAAATATAGTCAGTTTCTCAACTGCCTCTGTCTAGCTTCCCATTGTTCTTGGATGTTGATATCTCTCTCAATAGCATCCCATGAATGTTCTAATTCATCCTGGTTAGTTGCTGTTTGCAGAATAGTATTAAAAAGGTTTAAAGCAATGCTAGTTTGATCTTGGAAGCCAGGTTCTATGTTGGGCTATCTGCTATTTGGGACAGACATGGAGAGTAAATTTTTATTTAATTATGAAAGAATTTGATAAATTGTTGCTTCAATTTTTAAGGGATGAGAATAGAAAAAAGAGTTGTGAAATTCAAAATAATAACATAATAACATAATAACAGGTGAGGCCGTTTCTTGGACTTGAAACAATTTTGAGAATAATAAAATAACAAAGAAATACTGCTGAAAAAATATGAGGCTTTAATCACGAAAGAATCTCATATTGTAACAAGAAGTAAAGAGGGAAATGAGATTTCTAATGAAGTGTTAAATATTATCGTTCAAATGATCTACAGGTCTTAAAATTACTGATAGCAATTTCAGAGGAAAAGCTGTAAATAATTTGATAACCAAATCAGTTCAAACTATAAAAGATGTATGAAATAAACTGATAGTTGATCATTCATTAGAAAGACATTGAAAGAGAAACATAGAAATATATTGTAAATAGGGTTAAAGAACACATAGCTTCAAGTTGACAGAATTTAGAATCTCTTCTGTATTATTTATATCATAATGGATTGAAAACTTTTTATACAATCGACTCTCCTCAAAACCCAAAAATCCCTTTTCTCAGTCTTGTGAAAATATATTTATACATTATCACCAAATATTTTTCCCGTTGGTGATTAACCAACTTCCTAAGATTACGGTTACATGAATGAACAATGTCAAAACGTTTACATTTCTATTCTAACTGCTTCATTATTCTAATGATGAAAATCTTCAAAAGAGTATCTCATGTCTATGTTGATGAACCTGCTCCTTCTGCTTTAAGACAACGAATACATTTTCTCAGAAACTGCACTAAAATTCTGGGAGCTTTTGGAATATCCTTTGCTTCAAATAAGAAAAACTTTCTCTGTAATTTTGGCAGACGATCTTCAATTATCTTTCTCGTAAACTTAGTAGTTTGTAGCTTTAAGTTAGGCATTACTATCCATTTTTCAATCGGAGTAACATTGCTTACTTTTATTTGTGGAATCTCTACTTGAATTTCTTCCAACTCTTCTTTAAATCTTAACTAATGCTTGACAATATTTATTTCTCCTAACAACCCGGGACAGTCGTTTTTTCCAATGTTCAAAGAAGTTTTTTCTAAAAGATCAAAAATTCCTTGACAATCATCATTAACCTCTCTGGTTATTCTTTTGTTTTCTACAAGGTCTGCCTCCCACACCTTGAGTATTACATCTCCTTTAACCTACTCTGAAACATATAATTTTTGAATCTTTCCGACCTCCTCCTTTGTTGAAAGGGCCACTTCTTTTTGGAAAGTCGTTCTGGCCACTTTTACTTCTCTTTTCTTCTGGAGAATATCTTCCAAGGATTTATTAGTTTCCTGAAAGTAATTCTGGACAAATTCCAGATTAAAAAACACTGATGTTGTTCCTCTTCTATCTTCAAATGTATTCCCAATACCTGGGCCTGGAAAATTTCAAGCTCTACCACTTGATTTGAAATAGAACTAATTTTATCTTGTAATTGTTTATTTGTTTCTTCTTGCTTTAGGACTTGTGCCTGAGTAACCTATATTTTCTGATTTTCTTCTTCTAAGCTTGATTTTAGTTTCTTAATCTCTTGAATGTCATTCAATCTAGCTTGTTCTAAACCCTTTTTTATTCCCCAACTGATATTTCTTTTGGTCTCTTTCAATTGACCCTGTAGCTGAGCTATCATTTGGTCTCTCTGTTCCAACATAGTCATCAAACTACCCACAGAGTATAAATTCACTGATGCTAAAGCTCCCATTGTGCCCACTATTTCTGTAGCGAATTCTCCCTCTTTAAGTTTTTGTCCATCTATAATGATTTTGTGCTTTTTAATCATCATATCTCCTCTTGGATGCATCTCCTATTTCAAGATAGCCTTCCTCTTTTTACTGAAAAAATAATCGGATGAAGGAATCTCATCCCTAGCAATAGGCTCAAGATCACTAACATATAGAGTTCCCTCGTGGGGGTTTCCATAAGTAGACTGTAATGGAGTCAAGGAAGTAATGGGACTTCCAATTTCTGTCGATGCTATTCCTACTACCCTTTTCAGAAAACTCTCAGGGATTTCTGAAGGTGTTTCTAACTCCTTTCCTTTCCCTGCCTCCAATTTTTCTGTATGGGGGACCACTGTTTCTTGAAAAGGCATTTCACCCTCCTTCATTTTTCCTTTTGTACTTGCTTTATCCTGTACAGTTGTTTCAAATCCCGGGGGAGGCCCTTCCTGCTCTGGAGGAGGGGTCGTGGATTCACCTTGAAAACTCTTTGGTAAACAACTTCGCCTATGACTCTGGAATGACATGAAACCAACCTGTGAGTCAGGTGACATGGCCTGTACCTTGTTTAATACTTATTCATAGGTTTTAACCTCCTTGAAAATGTCATCATAAACATATGTTTCGTGCTCATAAGATTTCAAATTACAGTGCATCAAATGTATGCTTACTAATTGATAAGAGTCATGCTTTCTGTGCTCAATATTTACCAGTTTTATTTCTTCTAATGCTTCAGCCTCTACTTTAGAATGGCCGAGGTCCAGTAATGAAAATTTCCTGACATACACAGGAAAGATTGGCCAGGATTTTTTTTGAGCTACTTTTAGCTCTATTCCAATACCACCTTTCACTATTTGATGTGCTACCTCCCTCAATACTAATCTGTCCGGGAGGAATTTCAGAAGTGCGTGAGGGGGAATTGAGCACCCATAAACCCTAACATAAGAAAAGTTCTCATCAATAAACCAGTCGGCTATTGCTTTGAGATTTCCTAAGACTGCCTCAAAAATGTGAGGGGGTTCATAGCCATAAAACATGTTATGCATTGGAATTATTATGAAATGACAAATTTTGTAAAATGCATCCTTAGCATTTTCTTCCCAAAGTGTAGAATGATATTCATGAATGGGCTCGGGGAAAGTTAGGTTCCAACTCCAATTCATCAGGGGAAATGGAGTCACAAAGCAAATCACATCCATAATGTACGCTAACATATAAAAGGCCACTGGTTGACCTTTAGATTTTGCAACTCTGTAGTTTGAAACTTCTTGAGCTAAGTTATCAGACATAATCTTACTCCAATTGAAAGTGAATCCTTCTGAAGCTTCTTCCAAAAAAGGCACCCAATTTGCAGGAAAATGGCAGGGATCCTTTTTCCTAAAAAGTCTACACAACATTATGGCTACATAGACCATGTATTTGTTCAAAGATGTTGTGGCATAAACCCCATGGGTATCGGTTCTAAACTTTGATGGGCATCTCCACCAATCTCTAATTAAATCAGGATAAGTTCGGTATGCCTCAGTATACTCTTTCCTTTGAAATTCAACAAAAAACTCAGCATTAAAAGTGTACTTAGGATTTGGTGAGAGATTATACATTACTTGTATATGTTCTGGCCTGAATGAACCAACATCAACCCCTTGACCATTTAAGATGCTCCTCGTCGGAATATCAACCTTTTCCAGGGCCCAACTGATCATATCATTGTATGCCATAAGTTGAGGATGTGCTGCGATCTTATGAAGATCTGACTCTGCTATATCCCGAAAGTGATTATCAGAATCAGTATGAGAATTCTTGAACTCGTATTCCAGGAGTTTAGAGATTTGTGTCCAAGATTTAATTGAGTCGATAGCATGTGGCGTAGTGTCGGATATGATATCTGGTTCCTGTGTATCTTCACTCTTCTTCGATGCCTTTTTTGGTTCCATGACTTTAAGTTAGATGGAAAACCTGTCACATAAAAGGAGTGTATGAGCTCGGCTGAATGCGTCTTGCGCTTGATATTATGAAATAGAAAGTGTTGCGAAACATAGACCTTCAAACTCTCTTTTAATTCATTTAACGATGAAGGGACTGACATAGCTGAAAAGAATTCAAAACATTTAATGCAGTAGATATTTACTAAGATATGCATTAGTGTCACATATCACCAGGTATTCTTTATTTAAGTGGCCACGTTTTGGCGCTTTTGAATTAAAAAATTGGGACATTTCATTCAATCGGGAACCTAAAAAGATTGATTGTCATTAATCGTGCTTTCAAAACAGAGTTAATTTATACTAATCACGGATTAAGAGTCAAGATTTCGTGTTTCGAGATTTCGGGGATTGAGTTGACAAGAGGTATGTTATCACTGAATCCCGACTTTCGAAATCGCGAAATCACAACAAGATTAATTAGGACTTAAATTCGTTTTAGCACAATAATTGATCGGTATTAAGTGTTTCGGGATTTCGGGGATCGTGTTGACAGGAAGTATGTCATCGATGAATCCTGATTTCCGAAATTGTGAAATGATTAACTTAAGCCTTAAATTTCGATATTAGCGAATTAATTAATCAGGATTAAGGATTAACCTCCAAACATAATTGATTTAGATTAACATAGATTTTGAGTCGAGATTTCGCGTTTCGGGATTTCAGGGATCGAGTTGACAAGAAGTATGTTATCGCTGCATCCCAATTTCTGAAATTACGAAATCGCGGCATGTTTAAATTAGGACTGAATTCCATTTTAGTTAACTAATTAATCAAGATTAAGGACAAAACAAGATTAACAGTTTAACACAAATTATGGATCGAGATTTCACGTTTCTGGATTTTGAGGATCGTGTTGACAAGAGATATGTTATCGCTGAAACCCGAATCCCGAAATCGCGATATGATTGACTTAAGCTTTAACTTTTCGTGTTAGTGAATTAATTAATTAGGATTTGAACTAACTCTCATTCTTTCGGGAAACCGGGGATCGGGATTTTGTGATTCAATATGTATTGAAACATATGTTCTTAGCAAACCCCGAATCCCGAATTTTTTTAAAGTTAATCTTAACTCCTTTGGGTTTTAAGCTTATCATGATTAAAGAAAAAAAAAAAAAAACTTTAACACAGAAAATGTGTCGGGACTTTTATAACATTTTAGGTTTTTTGCCTTTTATTATTTAAAGATTAAAGTTTTCCAGGAAATCAGTACCGAGCTTTTGGGAAAGATAATGAAGCTTATGCTTTGTGAAAAGTCGAAACCCGAAAAAGGAAAGTTTAGGTCTTAGGGATAAAAAATTTAAAATATGTTTCAACATAGGCTCCAATTAGGGACCTCGTCTCCTTGTGGGACGAGGAGAACATGTAGACTTAGTTCCTTTATTGGGTTAATGGAGTCAAGGGCTTCTTTCTGTAGAAATTGTTTAGGAAGGGGATACAGAGGGAAAAAGAGTTTTCGTGTTTACTTCTGAAAACGTTTTCAACACTCTCAACGTTGTAAATTCAGCAGCAGCCCCATTCTTGATCTTCTCCTTCTCGTTACTGAATTTAAGTTTGCTTTAAGATGGTCAAAACAATCCTAGAGAATCCAACAGATCCTGCGGCTTTTGGCTTGCATCAAACGAAGTAAATTTCATGTTTTTAATTGGGGAGCCCTATCTGGACTTGGGATGTAGATCCGATTTCAAAAAGGCTAATGACCAGGGTCGAGTGAAAATTATGTATGACAACCTTACAGATACCTCAAATATTGCTTCATTTCCAGTGAGCCCGTTCAATACCCCGGTGAAGTTATCTGTCTTATATTTTACTTTATTTCCTTTTACCATTTCGAATCATAATTATGCATTTAACCTCAGATATTACTTCACTACCAACGAGCCTGTTCAGTACCCCGGTGAAGTTATCTGTCTTATATTTTACTTTTTTTAATACGAAGTGGGGGCAATCAGTGGTAGTAAGTATATCAGAGATGGTATTTGTGTAAAATTTGCAATGTAGGTTTGTCAACTTGCTTTGATTACCCTGGACCAACCCTTTTTTAACTTTCAAAGCATCTTAGTCCGCAAGGAAAAAGGGGAAGATTAATTTCAGGGGTCTTCCTTCGAGCAAGCCTAAATCCTTAGAAAACTGTTAAGAAACCTAGGAAAGTCAGGATCAACCTAAGCATAACTTTTTTTAGTCAGAGAGTGGAGAGTCGTGAGGATTGGTTTACCTTTCAAGAACTGTTTTTTGGCTTCCAAAGTTAAGACGTAATCTCTTCTCCCTTTGTGAGAAAACCAGAAAGATGTTTGGTGTTTTAAGAATGCAAAACCGAGGATAGAAAGGGTGACGGAGAAATGACTTGGAAATCAAAAAACAGGGGTCAAGAATTAAACTCAACTCTTTCTCAGAGATGCTTTTTTATTTTTATTTATTTCAATTACCTCTTATCTTATTCTAGGTGAAACTCTTAGGGCCTAAATTTTGAAATCATTCTCTTAGTGACATATCACTCCTAGGAGACAATCACCACACTTTTTATAAAAAACCTTTGTTTGAAAAAATAAACTTTTCTGAATTCACATCTTTGCTTTACCATTTTCGTTCCCTTTTGAAATAACATAAAATCTTATCTATCACCTATTTTCGTCGAATTTATCTTCCGCTATAAGGTTGTTTGTTAGAATCCTGTAAGGGAACAATACAAAGAGTATCAGGGATTTTATTGAGGATTTTGTATCCCTATTTCTTAGAAAAACATTTACCTTTTTTTTTTTTTTTTTAATATTTACAAAATGCAGGTAGACTTACCAAAGAAAATTATGAAAAAAGAATAAACAAACCGGTATATACAACGGGAATTCTGGAAATCAACTATTCCATATAGTGTTTTAAATAACGCCCGTTGACAGGGGTGTTCAAGATTTTACTGTCCAAATTTTTTAACATAAACAAATTTTTTCCTTCAGGAGATGCAACCTTGAACGGTCCATACCAGATGTGATCGAATTTACCATGTTTCGCCAAGTCTTCCTTGCATCCCATTTTAAAACCAAATCTTCGGGGAGAAAATCCCTGTCTTTGGCCTTACGATCGAATAGTGCTTTCATGTCGTCCTGGTATTTCTGCAACCTTTCATCCACTTCAGCCCTGTGCTGTTGGAATTCAATCAACTGATTTATCCTTCTTGTGACATGATTTGGTTCTTCCTTCTCATCTTGCCAAAGTTTCATTACAGGAAGTGCTAGATTTATAGGCAACACTACATTTGTCTTGTATACCATTTGGAAAGGAGAAGTGTCGATAGACTTTTTCGTGCCTATCCGATTTTCCCACAGAGCATATTTTAAATGCACATGCCAGGATTTCTTGTTTTCGCTCAACACTTTCTTAATTATATTGATTAAGCTCTTATTTGAAGACTCAACCAACCCATTTCCCTGGGGATAATACACAGTGGAATGACCAAGTACAATATTGTATTTTTGGCAGAAACTGACCATAGCCATAGATTTAAAAGCCTGTGCATTATTTGTGACTTTTTTTTAGGGGTAGCCAAATCTAGACAAAATATTCTCTTCTAAGAAATCTATTACCACTGAATTAGTAGCCCTTCTAGTTGGAATAACTTCCATCCATTTGGTGAAGTAATTTGTAGCAGTCAGGATCCACCTATGTTGAGCACTAGAATGAGGATTAATTTCACCTATGAAATCTAATCCCCATTGCTGAAAAGGAACTTCCGTTTTGACCGGAACCAATGGCATTGCTGGGAGTTTATGTTTGCCTGAGAACAATTGGCAAGGGTTGCAAGTTCAGACCTTGGCGTTGACATCTGAGAAAATTTTGGGCCAATAATACCCTGCCCTCAGGATATTATAAGCCGTTTCCCTCCAGGAGTGGTGTCCTCCACATACTCCTTCGTGAAATTGGCTTATGACCTTTTCTGTTTCTGATTCGACCAAACAAACCAACAAGAAGCCAAGTGGGTCCTTCCAATACAATTGTATTTCGGATATAAAGTATTTGACCACATGCAACTTCAGCGTTCTGGATTTGGATGGGGGTAAGTCACTCGGGCACTTCAAAGTCAATAGGTAGGACACTATGTCTTTGTACCAATTTGATGAAGCAAATTTCTCCTCGATTATGATTTCAGCTATTTGTTCATCAAGTTCATTCATGTCCACACACTCTTCACTTCTCTGTAAGACATTTATCCCAAGAGCTCTGAAATTTGATTAAGCTAAGAGTTTAGCTAAACCCTGCCCCTTCACTAGTTTCGTTGGTTTAATATCCAAATCAAATTCTTGAATTTTGGCAAGCCATCATCCTCTTTTGCCATCGCTGTCAGACTGAACCAAAATATATTTTACGGAGCTAGTGGGTACATACACAATCACCTTAGAATGCAACACATAGGTTCTGAAAGCCTTTAACGCCTTCACCATAGCATATGCTTGTTTTTCCATTATATTATATTTAAGTTCAGCGTCTCTAAGACTTTTGCTGAAAAAGGCTATCGGTTGCTCGAAACCTTCTTCATTTTTTTGGAGGAGAACCGCGACGAGTGTGTGTTCGGAGGTGAAAGAGAAAATAAGAAAATCCTTTAGATAATCAGGGCTTGCTAGTACGGGCGCCTCACTTATAACCTTCTTGATGCGGGCAAACGATGCTTTGGCCTCTGCTATCCATTTCACTTCATTGTTTTTCTTTAACATATCTGTGATCAATTTCACGATTTCAGCAAAGTTTGGAATGACTCTTCTTAAAAAATTTATTTTTCCTAAGAATGACTAAATATCTTTTACATTCCTAGGAATATTTATTGTGTTTATAGATTCAACTCTTTTAGGGTCAATTCTAATTCCATCTCGAGACAAAATATGGCCCAAAAGTTTACCTTCTTGCATAGCGAAGTGAGATTTTTTGGGGTTTAAAGACAAACCAAATTTGCGGCATTTTTCAAATGTCTGCTTGAGATGTATCAGATTATCTTTGTCAGATTTAGAAAAAATGGTTAGATCATCAAGATAGATAACCACAAATTTGTCTCTTTCGCCAATGAAAGCGATATCCATAGCCCGTTGAAAAGTATCACCTGCATTCATCAAACCAAAAGGCATCTTATCATACATAAATGTACCTCAAGGAGTGGTAAAGGCTGTCTTTTCTTTATCGTGTTCACAGACCGCGATTTGATTATACCCGGAAAATCCGTCGATCATTGACATTCTATTTTCCCCAACTACTTTTTCTAAAACATGATCCATTTTGGGTAGGGGGTAATTATCTTTGAGGGATGACTTATTAAGATTTCTGAAATCGACACACAGTCTAATTTCCCCATTTTTCTTTCTAACCGGGACCATGTTTTCTACTCAATCCGAGTTACGATTATCTTTGCATCTAAAAGATTTTTGACTTCCTTTTCGATCACGGGGAATAAAATAGGATTAATTTGTCTGAGTTTTTGTCTAAAGGGTTTGACAACAGGCTTCAGGGGTATCTTATGTTCAATCATAGAGGTGTCGTAGGTTCTCAGCTCTTCATATGACCAAGCGAAAACAACTTTCTACTTTCTAAGAAAATCTGCGTATTTATTTTTGATTTCAGGGGACAGATACTTGGATAGATTAACCAACCGAGGGTTTTCTTTAGTACCTATGTCATAGTCTTCGACTTCTTTAGGTTGAGGCTGTAGAGTGGATTTTGAAGGGATATCATCTTGATTGAATAATCTTTCCAAGGGAATCAGACCCTTGGGGATTTGATTATTTTTAAGAACAAGCATTCAATGATTCACGATTTTATCATGGAACTCTTGAGGGTTCTCCCCTTCCTGCATGATCCAAATAGGATCGTTTTGGTTTTCTTGGTCAGAATGCATTTCGGCAAACTCATCTATAGATTCCAAAAATTTGCGAAGCTGTTCATCGTCTTCAAAGACTTGCCAATGCTGTATGTTATTCGGTATAGAAGGTCGGTGCCTCATTTGTATGTGGTATTTTAGTTTAAACGCAGTGGGAGGTGTGAAAGTTGAGGCTACCTTGGCTAACGCATCGGCCTGTTGGTTTTCATTTTGAGGAATGAAACGAACTTTGACAGAGGAGAAGAAATTTTCGATCAGATCCCAGATGCAATTCCTGTAGGACCTCAACCTAGGATGTTTGGCCTGGTATTGTCGATTTACTTCTTTAATGATTAGCTTAGCGTCACCAAAGACTTCGAGGTTTTTTATTTTCATTCTCCTGGCAACTTCTAGCCCTAACACTAAGGCTTCATACTTGCATACATTATTTTTGCAGTCCACATTCCACTGAAGCCTATATGAAAAGGGGATTACAAATTGATCATCAGGAGACACAAGGAGTGCCCCTGCTCCAGCCCCTAAGTAGGATGAAGCACCATCAAAGAACATTTTCCATATACCAATACTATATACATTCTTTTTAATTTTTTCTTTTTCTGAGTTTTCTTCTGTACAACTTTTGTCTATATCTACTTCAAAATCATCATCAATAGATAAGATACAATTTCCTAAATTTTGGTCGGAAATATATACAGGATGGTTATTTGGGTTATGTGGATCACCTATCGTGAATGCCAACCTAGTTTCTCTGTAAAGATGTGTGTATTGTCCTCCAAAAACTAGAATCATAGTGTATGCCATGTCAAGCTAGAGAGATCCTCCAAGATTGGCACTCCATGATCTAGATAACATCATACCATACTTCGGAGGGATGTCGGCAACCACTACGTCCATAAGAATTCTTTTTGTGGGTATTTGTGCCAGACCCACTACTAGGTCTTTAATCATGCCTATGCATTTGACCTTTCTTGAATCAAATGAACATAAGTCTCCATATGGCTTGGTGATTTCGAGACCTAGTTTCTCCATAATGGATTTTGGCATCACATTGTGAGATGCTACAAAATCTAGCATGAAGTTATGAAGTAGGTGGTCGAACAAGGTTAAAGTGATATAAAAGGGGGCTACAATGTCTCTCGCACCTTCGAAATGCGGACCAAAAACTATTTTCGACTTGTCATCTTCTAAGTTGATGACATCGGCTTGACTTTCGTCTTCTGAAAAGATAATCATCTTAGCAATTTGTTTTCTATATATAGGATTTTTGGCCAGTTCAACAAGTGGGATAGGGATTTTGATTTTATTTATTTCGTTTTCCAGATTAAAATTTCCCAGGACCTTGTCACTCTCTATGTTTGGGGCCTCCATTCCTTTCTTTTTATCTTTTCTTTGTGGTGAAAACTTGTTTGCAGTCACAGGATCTTGTGTTTTCTTAGTGGGTGTCCCTACTGACTTTGACTTGACAAGCTATGTGTTAGCGGTTTGGGTTTTTGCAGTTTTTTTCTCAGCAACCTTTGGAGCTGCTTCATCAGTTTCGCCTCTAAGAAAAATATTTTTTGTTGGGGCGGTTGGAAGACTCTTGTTCATAGGTCTAAAATTATATTTCTCATGAAGTTCGTCAATAATATCATTTGCGATACCCTGATAGGCCAAATCTTCAGACGTATCGTTGCTAACATCATCTTCCGATCTAATTTCATTATTTAAATATTTTTCGTAATCTTGTCTTGATAAATAAGGTGATTTATTATCATCGCCAAGATTATTTACATCCTCATCGAACTCTTCAAAATCTTCTAGGTCTTCTTCTCCAATGAAGTTTTCACCTTTGAAGGGGGTTGGAATTTTTTGATCTTCATTTTTTATCATTTTCTGTGGGGCTTGAGGATCAAGATTCCTTCTAAAATCCTTCCTAGGAAAATTATCCCTTTTTGATTTATCTAGTTCCATTTCTGAGATCTTATTTGAAATTTCTCTAATTACCCTAGCCATTTCGTCTATTTTATCTCCCGAGGATTTACCCGATCTTGAGGATCCACCTTGTTCTTTGCATTTTCTATTTTCTTTATTCTCAGTTTCTATTTTATCTTTTAATTTCCCTGATGCCATCATGTTTGATTCAATCTCGAGAGCATCATCTTGCATTTTCGTGAGATATGTTGATCTCCTTTCTCTCAATAATAGGGCGAAGTCAGGATCAAAGGCACCAACAAAAGTCACCTTTTATGCGGGTTGAGAAGGTTTGACCTCAACCGAGATTTTATTATACAACCTGTTAAACCTTTGCGTGAACTCTAGAACAGATTCTGAGTTTTTATTTCTAAGGGCTCCGAATTCAGTTAGGTAGTAGAGGTGATCCCTCCTCTCTCCCCATTGTCTAATAAAAGCGCTTTCAAGTTCTTTGTAAGATCTTAGAGATCCGTCTGCTAAGGATCGGAACCAGGTCCTCACCTATCCTTTGAAAGTTTGAATGAGGAGTCTATAATAGACATCTTCGTGTTCTATTCCGAGGATGTCGAAAAATTGGTCAAAGAAGTTTATATGTTCTTGAGCGGTCAAATCTCCTTCCCCTGTAAATTTTGGAAGGCTTTTCATATAGTTTTCGGAAGGTCATGTAAGGGAACTGGGAGGACAAGGGGGGCATATCTAGCAGCTACTTTAGAAAATATTCCAAGAAGCAGTGCTTGGCCACCTGCTGGTCCTCCTGGGGCACCACCTCCAGCTCCAACACCTCCATGTGAAGCCATTGATAGATTTGAGGCTGAAGCTCGGAATGTGTGAGGAGAAGGTTCATGGAAATCTGGGGAAAATACTTCTAGAAAAGAGAACGTATCGTATGATAGGGGAAGAGAGACAGATCTCTCAAGAGTTTCCTGAATGTTCAACTGCGTAAAATCAGGTTGAAAAATAGTATGTATAGGTGAGATGACTTGTCTAAGGGATCTTCGTGATTTTAAAATCTTTTCCTAATCAGAGACTGGCGAGGTCTGCTTGTCGTCCGAGTTCTTTCTGGTGTTATTTTGGCTACTAGCTAGTTTACTTATTGTGGAGTCGCCAAGTGAAAAATATAAGGTAGCCTTAGAAGGTTTTCTATCTTTGTTCACTATCAAAGAAAGAAAGTGTCAATGCCATTCTTTCCAGGGAAAAGTTTCGTTTCTTCGTTCCTTGGCAACGATGCCAAAAATATGTTGTTCCTGAGTTTATACTTTAAGGATGTAAAGTATACCGTCAAGGCATCCGTAAAGTTAAAGGTAATTAAAGGGCAAGAATAAAAAAGAAGGGTAAAATAGAGTCAGTTTCTCAACTGCCTCTGTCTAGCTTCCCATTGTTCTTGGATGCTGATATCTCTCTCAATAGCAGCCCATGAACGTTCTAATTCAGCCCGGTTAATTGCTGTTTGAAGAATAGTACTAAAAAGGTTAAGCAATGCTAGTTTGATCTTGGAGGCCAGGTTCTATGTTGGGCTGTCTGCTATTTGGGACAGTCATGGAGAGTAAAATTTTATTTAATTATGAAAGAATTTGATAAATTGTTGCTTTAGTTTTTAAGGGATGAGAATAGAAAAAAGAGTTGTGAAATTCAAAATAATAACATAATAACAGGTGAGTTCATTTCCTGGACTTGAAGCAATTTTGAGAATAGCAAAATAACAAAGAAATACTGCTGAAAAAATATGAGGCTTTAATCACGAAAGAATCTCATATTGTAACAAGAAGTAAAGAGGGAAACAAGATTTCTAATGAAGTGTTAAATATTATCATTCAAATGATCTACAGGTCTTAAACTTACTGATAGCAATTTTAGAGGAAAAGCTGTAAATAATTTTATAACCAAATAAATTCAAACTATAAAAGATGTATGAAATAAACTGATAGTTGATCATTCATTAGAAAGACATTGAAAGAGAAACATAGAAATATATTGTAAACAGGGTTAAAGAACACATAGCTTCAAGTGGACAGAATTCAAAATCTCTTATGTATTATTTATATCATAATGGATTGAAAACTTTTTATACAATCGACTCTCCTCAAAACCCAAAAAGCCCTTTTCTCAGTCTTGTGAAAATATATTTATACATTATCACCAAATATTTTTCCCGTTGGTGATTAACCAACTTCCTAAGATTACGGTTACATGAATGAACAATGTCAAACCATTTACATTTCTATTCTAAGTTCTTAATTATTCTAAATGTCTACGTTGATGAACCTACTCCTTCTGCTTTAAGACAACGAATACATTTTCTCAGAAACTGCACTAAAATTCTGGGAGCTTTTGGAATATCCTTTGCTTCAAATAAGAAAAACTTTCTCTGTAATTCTGGTAGACGATCTTCAATTATCTTTCTCATAAACTTAATAGTTTGTAGCTTTAAGTTAGGCATTACTATCCATTTGTCAATCAGAGTAACATTGATTACTTTTATTTGTGGAATCTCTACCTAAATTTCTTCTATCTCTTCTTTAAATCTTAACTGATGCTTGACAATATTTATTTCTTCTAACAACCTGGGACAGTCATTTTTTCCAATGTTCAAAGAAGTTTTTTCTAAAAGATAAAAAATTCCTTGACAATCATCATTGACCTCTCTGGTTATTCTTTTATTTTCTGCAAGGTCTGCCTCCCACACCTTGAGTATTACATCTCCTTTAAAATTCTCTGAAACATATAATTTTTGAATCTTTATGACCTCCTCCTTTGTTGAAAGGGCCACTGCTTTTTGGAAAGTTGTTCTAGCTGCTTTTACTTTTCTTTCCTTCTGAAGAATATCTTCCAAGGATTTATTATTTTCCTAAAAGTAATTCTGGAAAAATTCCATATTAAAAAACACTCCCTGTTGTTCCTCTTCTATCTTCAAATGTATTCCCAATATCTGGGCCTGAAAAATTTCAAGCTCTACCACTTGATTTGAAATAGAACTAATCTTATCTTGTAATTGTTTATTTGTTTCTTCTTGCTTTAGGACCTGTGCATGAGTAACCTGTATTTTCTGATTTTCTTATTCTAAGCTTGCTTTTAGTTTATGAATCTCTTGAATGTGCAAGATACCCGATATATAAAATATGCAGAACATAAATAAAATGCTATAAATGGAAGAATAATAGTAAAATATCCAGCATAATCTCCATAATAACACATAAATGATATAAGAACAACAATAGAAATAACACTTTGATTTAGAAAGCAATGTTCACAGGCCTCTTCGAGGGGGCAACCTCCAATTGAGCAGCGCTCTGTTACAATAATCTCCAAGCTAGGGTTTTCATACCCTCAACCCTTATTTATACTAAATATGTCTATTAAGAGAAGCATCTAGAGGAAGATCCTTCTAGAAGCGTAAGCTTCTATTAGGTCTTCTTACATTCGCCTTATTCTATTTTATTGAAATGCCTTATTGATATTGACCTTTATTACATCTGAATACATTGATCTACCTATGTGTGGGTTAGGACCTTAACTTGTCCACCCCCTTAAAAACAACCTTGTCCTCAAGGCTTGAGATGTGGAAACTACTGCAGAATGGTAGCTAGTTTCCAAGTGGCATCTGCTGGAGTCATATATTTTCACTGTACTAGCACTTCCTTGATGGTTCTCTGACACTGGCGACGCTCACGCTGGTCCAAAACTGCTTCTGGCTGTAGCCAAATGGTTCCTTCTTCAGCTAACTCTGGAAGGTTGGTTTGAATTTGGCACCTGGTTCCAATCACTTTCTTCAAGCATGAAACATGAAAAATAGGATGTAGCTTCGAATGACTAGGCAGAGCTAACTGATATGCGACTTGTCCCACACACTTGAGAACTGTGTAAGGGCCATAAAACTCGGGTGCTAGATTTTGACAATGCTCGGCATTGAGGGAAGTTTGCTTATATGGTTGCAGTCTCAGAAACACCTGATCCCCTTCTGCAAATTGACGTTCAGAGTGACCTTGATCTGCTTGCTGCTTCATTCTATTCTGTGCCATGCCCAAGTTCTCTTTAAGGGTATGAAGGATATCCTCTCGAACTGTAAGTGTTTGGTCAACCACCTGGACCTTCGAGGTACCCGATAAGTATGAGAGAACTAAAGGTGGCTTCTGTCCATATACCACTTCAAAAGGAGTCATGCAAGTGGATGTATGGTATGTAGTGTTGTACCACCATTTGATGAGGGGTAACCATTGAGCCCACTGGTGTTGTTTTTCAGAGGCAAAGCACCTCAGATATGTTTCCAAACACTTGTTGACAACTTCCATTTGACCATCCGTCTGGGGATGATAAGCTGAGCTGAGATGCAATTGTGTGCCTTGTAGCTTAAACAACTCTTGCCAAAAATTGCTTGTGAAAGTTGGGTCTCGATCGGAAACAATAGAGTG
>ML811076.1:329509-357968 GCA_009831015.1 Picea engelmannii
AACTCATTGATCCATCTTCATCTATGCATTCTCATCAAGGACAATACATATTATATTACATCAATCATCAATCAATCAATCCTTTGACATCAATCAATAACTTGACATCAATAAATGACATCAATCAATCAAACCATTGGCATTAATGACATCATGATCCAACAACTGAGCTATCATTTGGTCTTTCTGTTCCAACATAGTCGTCAAACTGCCCACAGAGTATAAATTCTCTGACACTAAAGCTCCCATTGTGCCTGCTATTTCTGTAGCAAATTCTCCCCCTTTAAGTTTTTATCCATCTATAATGATTTTGTGCTTTTTAATCATCATATCTCCTCTTGGATGCATCTCTTATTTCAGGATAACCTTCCTCTCTTTACTGAAAAAATAATCGGATGAAGGAATCTCATCCCTAGAAATAGGATCAAGATCACTAACATATAGAGTTCCCTCGTGGGGGTTTCCATAAGTAGACTGTAATGGAGTCAAGGAAGTAATGGGACTTCCAAGTTCTGTCGATGCTGTTCCTCCTACCTTTTTTGGAAACCTCTAAGGGATTTTTGAAGGTGTTTCTAACTCCTTTCCTTTCCCTGCCTCTGATTTTTCTGTCTAGGGGACCTCTGTTTCTTGCGAAGGCATTTCACCCTCCTTCATTTTTCCCTTTGTACTTTCTTTATCCTGTACAGTTGTTTCAAAGCCTGGGGGAGGCCCTTCCTACTCTGGAGGAGGGGTCGTGGATTCACCCTGCAAAATCTTTGGTAAACAACTTTGCCTATGACTCTAGAATGACATGAAACCAACCTGTGAGTCAGGTGACATGGCCTGTACCTTGTTTAATACTTCTTCATAAGTTTTAACCTCCTTGAAAATGTCATCATAAACAAATGTTTCATGCTCATAAGCTTTCAAATTATAGTGCATCAAATGTCTGCTTACTAATTGATAAGGGTCATGCTTTCTATGCTCAATATTTACCAGTTTTATTTCTTCTAATGCTTCAGCCTCTACTTTAGAATGGCCGAGGTTTAGTAATGAAAATTTCCTGACATACACAGGGAAGATTGGCCAGAATTTCTTTTGAGCTACTTTTAGCTCTATTCCAATACCACCTTTCACTATTTGATGTGCTACCTCCCTCAATACTAATCTGTCCGGGAGGAATTTCGGAAGTGCGTGAGGGGGAATTGAGCACCCATAAACCCTAACATAAGAAAAATTCTCATCAATAAACCAATCGACTATTTCTTTGAGATTTCTTGAGACTGCATTAGAAATGCAAGGGGGTTCACAGCCATAAAACATGTTATGCATTGGAATTATTACAAAATGACAAATTTCGTAAAATGCATCGTTAGCATTTTCTTCCCAAAGTGTAGAATGATATTCATGAATGGGCTCGGGGAAAGTTAGGTTCCAACTCCAATTCATCAGGGGAAATGGAGTCACAAAGCAAATCGCATCCATAATGTACGTTGACATATAAAAGGCCACTGGTTGACCTTTAGATTTTGCAACTTTGTAGTTTGAAACTTCTTGAGCTAAGTTATCAGACAAAATCTTACTCCAATTGAAAGTGAATCCTTCTGAAGCTTCTTCCAAAAAAGGCACCCAATCTGTAGGAAAATGGCAAGGATTCTTTTTCCCGAAAAGTCTACACAACATTATGGCTACATAGACCATGTATTCATTCAAAGATGTCATGGCATAAACCCCATGGGTATTGGCTCTAAACTTTGATGGAAATCTCCACCAATCTCTAATTAAATCGAGATAAGTTCGGTCTGCCTCAGTACACTCTTTCCTTTGAAATTCAGCTAAAAACTCAGCATTAAAAGTGTACTTAGGATTTGGTGAGAGATTATACATTACTTGTATATGTTTTGGCTTGAATGAGCCAACATCAACCCCTTGACCATTTAAGATGCTCCTTGTCGGAATATCAACCTTTTCCAGGGCCCAACTGATCATATCATTGTACGCCATAAGACGAGGACGCGCCGCGATCTTATGAATCTTTGACTCTGCTATATCCAAAAAGTGATTATCAGAATTAGTATGAGAATTCTTGAACTCGTATTCCAGGAGTTCAGAGATTTGTGTCCAAGATTTAATTGAGTCGATAGCATGTGGCGTAGTGTCGGATATGATATCTGCTTCCTGTGTATCTTCACTCTTCTTCAGTGCCTTTTTTGGTGCCATGACTTTAAGTTAGATGGAAAACCTGTCACAAAAAAGGAGTGTATGAGCTGGGCTGAATGCGTCTTGCGCTTGATATTATGAAATAGAAAATGTTGCGAAACATAGACCTTCAAACTCTCTTTTAATTCATTTAACGATGAAGGGACTGACACAACCGACAAGAATTCAAAACATTTAATGCAATAGCTATTTACTAAGATAAGCATTAGTGTCACATATCACCAGTTATTCTTTATTTAAGTGGCCGCGTTTTGGCGCATTTGAATTAAAAAATCGGAACATTTCATTCAATCGGGAACCGAAATGTGAACAAAACCTAAAAAGATTGATTGTCATTAATCATGCTTTCAAAACAGAGTTAATTTATACTAATCACGGATTAAGAGTCAAGATTTCATGTTTCGGGATTTCGGTGATTGAGTTGACAAGAGGTATGTTATCACTGAATCCCGACTTCCGAAATTGCGAAATCACAACAAGATTAATTAGGACTTAAATTCGTTTTAGCACAATAATTGATCAGTATTAAGTGTTTCAGGATTTCGGGGATCGTGTTGACAGGAAGTATGTCATCGATGAATCCCGATTTCTGAAATTGTGAAATGATTATCTTAAGCCTTAAATTTCGATATTAGCGAATTAATTAATCAGGATTAATGATTAACCTCCAAACAAAATTAATTTAGATTAATGTAGATTTTGAGTCGAGATTTCGCGTTTCAGGATTTCAGGGATCGAATTGACAAGAAGTATGTTATCGCTGCATCCCGATTTCCGAAATTGCGAAATCACGGCATGTTTAAATTAGGACTTAATTCCATTTTAGTTAACTAATTAATCAGGATTAAGGACAAAACAAGATTAACAGTTTAACACAAATTATGGGTCGGGATTTTGCGTTTCAGGATTTCGAGGATCGTGTTGACAAGAGATATGTTATCACTGAAACCCGAAACTCGAAATTGTGATATGATTGACTTAAGCTTTAACTTTTCATGTTAGTGAATTAATTAATCAAGATTTGAACTAACTCTCATTCTTTCGGGAAACCGGGGATCGAGATTTCGTGATTCAATATGTATTGAAACATATGTTCTTAGCAAACCCCGAATCCCGAAAACTTTTTAAAGTTAATCTTAACTCCTTTGGGTTTTAAGCTTATCATGATTAAAAAATAACTTTAACACATAAAATGCATCGAGACTTTTATAACATTTTAGGTTTTTTGCCTTTTATTATTTAAAGAATAAAGTTTTCCAGGAAATCGGTATCGGGATTTTGGGAAAGATAATGAATCTTATGCTTTGTGAAAAGTCGAAACCTGAAAAAGGAAAGTTTAGGTCTTAGGGATAAAATTTTTAAAACATGTTTCAACAGGGAGCATGAAGACATTGATTTTTTGGTCTCACAAGACCCTTCTACTATCGCTATATTAGCACAATGTGGGTTGTTGAAATTCTTCCAGTGTCTGTTTATGAGGTCACAACCCAGGTTGTTGAATGCTTTGATATATTACTGACATCTTGATGCTGAGGAATTTTTTCTTGAGGGGCAGTCGTTGAATCCAACGATTGAAGATATTTACTTCCTAACTGGTTTCTCGAGGAGAGGGGATCCAGTAAACTTGTGTACCTTTCCCCCCGGGACTCACAACATTGAGGAGTTGATTGGACTCCATTGCGAGGCTGGTACTGAGAAAGTGGGTTCTCAGGTGCTGATAAACAAGATCAAAAATCTATCGCTGAAAGCGATAGTGTTACTCATTGGGCGGATCACTGGATCCATGATGTTACATCATGCCTCCTTGGTGCACATGCATTGTGCAGTGCAGTGCTTAAATGCATGGATTTTCGACTGGAGTACAACCATGATAGATTACATGAAGAGACAACTAACAGAGTGTCAGATACGGGAGAACAAAAAATTTGGGTTTGGGGCTATTCTGTGTTACTTTTTCTTCGATAGGGTGCCCAGTCTTAGTCCACGAGAGATGATACGAGGGCACGTGGCCTCTCTCCTATCATTATGTAGATGGGCGGTGTTGATGCCGCGATAGGGGGGAGGGAGGACTGTAGAGGCCTTCGATGAGAATTTTTTTGACTGGTGGGCACGACAGATTCTGACAATAGAGGACTACCCCTATGTCGGGATCAAATTTTCTAGAGATCCTGACATGGATGTACCTCCCGGAGTGGAGTGAGGAGAGATGGGTACGTTTGTTTTTTAGATTTTTTTAATTTTTATTTCTTTTTATATATATTGTTTTTTTTGTATACCAGAGTATCTGACACTTATGTATTTGTTATGTACATATGTGGGACCAGTGCATCCAACTGAGTTCTCGAGGACTAGGTGGCGTCCTAGACCAGAGGCAGGACCAGTCGCAGCCGCCGGACCAACAACAACAGCAGGGGGGCCTCCAGCCGGAGAGGCTGAGAGAGTATTGAGACGGGTGGAGCGGAACCTCACCGCGCTCACTCGCACAATACTTATGGCAGAGATCAGGGATCTGCCACCAACGATGCAACCTCATGTAGTTGGGGTACCACGAACCTGGGTCCAGCTCTTTCGACGTTTGGTAAACACCGTTGTTCATTATGGCAGGGCCAACAGGCCCCGCCCTTAGCTAGGCTAGAATACTCACGTGCCGAGGGAACCTTTTGTATATTTTTGAGGGCATAAGCCCCGTGACTCTTACTGGTCATATTTTTGAGGCGCTTGCTCCCACCTATGTACTTTGATATTTTTGATATATATATGTGTATTTACATCTTTTTATGTCTTATGGATTACATTTATTTTACAAATGTATTTACATGTGCGTGTGTGTGTTTTTTCTTACATGTGTGAAAAATGCCAATCTAATACATGATTATCTAGAGTATCCATGATTTGATTCAATCTCCTAGGAACATGGATATACGTAATGTAATCAAATCTTCATTCTAAGAGATGTACCCTAAGGAACCGTCGGTGTAGAGTAGGATCGTAAACATGGTAAACCCCATTTAATTGGGACATAACCAACTGAGCTTCTAAGTAGACCCGGAGGTGAGAGATACTATGCGACAAAGCGTCATAAAGAAAATCTAAGACTGCGTTGTATTCGACAACATTGTTTGTGGCGTCACCTAAACAGATACCTCCTAAAGATAGCAACTGGCCCTGAGGTGTGAAAATCATCCAAGCCACTGAAGCAAGCCTCCGAGTGTGCTAGCTAGCACCATCCGCAAACCCAATGAATACCTATGATTCACTTGACATTTTCAACAGTGAAAAATATGACATAAAAAATGACACGTCCATAAAACCAAAAAGTCAAAAAAAAAAAAAGTATAANAACTATACATAGATACAAGAAGTCACCCAAGGCAACCCACCTATGAGTAATACTTCTTGAGGTAGAGCCCATTTCAAGGCTCCGCCAAAGCATTTCTCTCAAATTATACCAGACGATAAGCACCCTTCTTTAGAACCTCCTTCACGATGAAAGGTCTGAACCACATGGGTTTGAACTTGCCTGCTCCCAGGGGATCCTTATCTTGGTCATAAACTATGACAAGGTCACCTTCAGAGAAAATCTGAGGATGAACAAACCGATCATACTGACACTTGAATTTTTGTTTTTGAGCCTCGTTATCCAAGGCTGCATCCCGATGCTACTCATCGAGATGCTCAAGATATAATAAACACTCTTCAAGTGGTGAACTGTCTGGAAATAACTGTACTGCCAACTTTAGAGACAGGATCTGGAAGTCTATAGGAAAGACTGCTTCCAACTCGTAAACGAGTTGAAAAGGTGAGAAACCAGTTGCAGTCTTAACAGACATTCGGTAGGCCCATAACGCAGAGTACAATATCAAATGCCAATTTGACTTGGCTGAATTGATCATTCACTGTAGAATAGTCTTAAGGGGCTTATTCACAGCTTCTGCCTGACCATTCGCTTGTGGGTAGTAGGGTGACATATGTTCTTTCCTCAACCCAAGCTTTGACGTTAACTCATACATCATTTTATTCTTAAAGTGACTGCCATGGTCAATGACAATCTCTCTCGGGATGTTGAACCTTGATATTATCCGGTTAAACAAAAAGAGAGCTATTGTCTCGCCATCATATTTAAATGTTGGCATAGGTTCGACCCACTTTGTGAAGTAGTCTACTGCTACGATGATATAACGGTGCTCCCTTGCTGAAGGGGGGTTGCATGTAGCATAATCAATCCCCCACTTGGTGAAGGGATCAACTGTGACGACGTGAAACATGGGAGTGGGGTGTGCCCTCATCTTTCGAGAGAAGACCTGACATGGGTGGCACTTCTTGACCGCCACATGATTTAGTGTGGCTATTGTTAAGCACGATTTTCACTTCTTCATGAGTGATACACAGGTGAATGATGCAATATACACCTTGATGATATAGAGTGTCCTCGAGTATGAGATAGTTCTTGGCATGATGGCGTATATGACGATGCTCATCACGAGAAGCAGAGGTGGGGCACTTCAAAATCTGGAGATAGACTAGTATATCTTCATACCAGGGGTCCGAAGACGTGATCAAAAACATGTATCCTTTTATAGGTGACTCCTTGGGTTTAACATCACCTGATTTGACCGGAAGTTTCCAGATGAGTTCCGTGAAGACCAACGACTTTTTGGATTTCGCCGAAATAAAATCCAAGTCAAATTCCTAGAGGATAAATATCCATCTACTGATATTTCCATCGATTACACGCCGTGTCAACATGTATTGAAACAGATTCACAATGGCAATGACAGTGGTCTTGCGAAACAAGATGTAATGACGGAACCACTGGACAACATGAACTGCTACCAACGCAAGTTTTTCCATGTGGGAATAATTGAGTTCTGGTCCAACCATGCCTCAGATCAGGTAATAAATAACGTACTCTGAGAGCAAATCATCCTCCTGAACCAAGACCATACTGATGGTCGATTTCGTAGTGGCCAAGTATAATAAGAAATCTTTATTATAATTGGGTGGCCGAAGAAGAGGGGCAAACATGAGGTTGCATTTCAATGCTCCGAAAGAGCACTGAGCAGCTTCGTCCCAATGAAAATGAACATCCTTCTTCAGTAGATGCACAAAACCCTTTGTGATCTCGGCATAGTTTGCGATGAAATGCCATAAAAAGTTTGCTTTTCCCTGTAAACTTTGAAGCTAAGGGACTATGCACGATGGAGGCAACTAAACTATCACCTCAACCTTTAGAGCATCGACCATGATCCCTATTGTTGAAACTATGAAACCTAGCAGACGACCCGACGTTACAAAAAAACTACATTTGTTTGGATTCAAGTGAATCTGGTAGTGTGGGATGATTATCTCTTTTATGATATCATGATGCTAAATCATCAAGATAAGCCTCAACTATGTGTTTGAGATCATGGAAAGAAAAAGACACGGCCCACTGAAAAGTAGCTCCAACATTTTTCAGACCAAAAGGCATCTTCTGATAAGCGAATGTACCCCATGGACAAATGAAAGCAGTTTTGTGTTGATCTTTGGGTTTGATATGTATCTGATTGTATCCCGAAAAACCATCCATGAAAGAAAAGGCCTCGCAACTTGCGCATTCATCGACTATCTGGTCAATAAATGGCATGGGGAAATTATCCTTTGGACAAGCCTTGCTCAAATCATGGAAGTCTATACATACGTGAATCGTACCCTATTTTTTTTTTGACTAGAACAGGATTTGACACCCATTGAGTCAATTGGACGGGATAGATGAAACCAAATTTAAGCAGTTTCCCCACTTCAACCTTAATAACTGCTGCTTTCTTAGGATTAACCTGATGAAGCTTCTGCAGGACCGACTTAGTGTCAGGATATGTCATGATTTCATGTTCAATGATTCTTGGATCTATGCCTAGCATTTCCTCATAAGACCAGGCAAACACGTCACATAATTCTTTAAATAAATCCATGTAGATTTGAATCTCCTCGGGAGAGTAGTCCACTCTGACGAAGAAATTCTCTACAATGCCAGGGGTTTTGGAGACATCAACATGTATCGTTTTAGCAATGGTTTCCATATTTCCTTCAGCGTAAACAACGTGTGTAGCCAAAGGATTGATAGGACAAGCCCTATCTCCAGTCATAGTCAAAGTGAATTCACCTGCTTCAATTCTTCTTAACTCTGGGAGAAAATAAGATCTGTGATGGAGATCATCCCAGGGTCAGTCCGGACTAGTCATTGCCTCAATAATCAACTCATATGAGGGAAAGAATAAGTCTAAAGAATCAATATCGGCGAGGGAACCTTGAGCCCAAATAGGCTCTAGAACCGGATCTAACTTCTGTGTGAGAGTCGGATCAGGGTCGGCGAAATCTTACTGGACTATAGAGTACACAACTTTTTCCATAGACAAAGGCATGGCCATGCCCTGGTGCCCTGTCCCTTCCATCATGGATGATGGGGAAGGAAGAGTCCACGAATCGTTAAAGTAAGTCATGTGAAATGACAAGATTTGAAAGATTTCAACCCTAGGCTGGTCGGGGACAACCGATATGTATTGGACACTGCCGGTCGGAGGCGGGTAATCAAAAGTACCCATCAAAGGTGGGAAAAAACCAACCCCTACGTTGATGATGCTAGGCTGAGGTTTGTCAATCATCTCGACCATGGATACCGCCGATGAAGGGTCAAGACATGAGAAGGATAACTGATCAATGGACACGATCCGACCCTCATGTGGAAACAACAAAACTCGAAAAACTGTTGCGACCACTGCTTGCATAGAATAGGTCCAACTCCTTCCTAACAAGAGATTGTAGTCGAGAGACACATCGACCACTTCAACCTCGATGCACATGGTCTTCCCCCCTAACTGCACAGGGAAAGAGGGGATGATTCCATGTGGTCGAAACGAATGACCATCGAAAGAGGTAAGAAAAGTAGGTGACAGAGACAAAACGGGTTGGCCAATGGCCTTCCAACACGCCAAAGACATCATGCATGTCGAGGCACCCTCATCAACCACCGTGTGGAAAATGTTCTGAGTAAAAGTTTTCGTGGTGTAAGACACTACTATCTGAAACACCACGTGGTAAGGGAGATGAGGTTTTAAGTCGGTCGTATCAAGCATGATCGTCCCCGGATTACAAGTCTTAGCAGATCCTAAGGTAGCTAATAGAGCCTTTCTCTGAGAAGGGTAGCTCTGGAGGACTTCCAAAGAAGACATTTCAAAAGGGGTTTGAGACAAATCCTCCACCACAAAGTATTTCTGGGTAGCCCTTGCGTTTGGATTGTGGGAAGCTTTCTTGAACACACCTTTTGGGCTGTGTGTCATTGTTTCTCCCAACATCTTCTCAATCTGGAGAGGAAGAGGTGGGTTTTCAGATTCTTTACCCTTCTCATAGGTGTTTGGCATTCCGTAGTCCCATGCCCTAGTTTCTATATCAACGCTACCTTTCATCATGTACATATTCGCGGATGAAGGATTAATCGAAGATGGAGGGGGCCCCTGACTATCCCCTTCTGTGCTCGAAGAGGCTTGAGTTAAATGTTTCCCATGTGGAAATGGGTTCGTTAACATGACAGGGTGCTGCTGTGCTAATAAATTTTGGGCCTCCGCAAATCAAGGGAATTGGTGAGTCGGATGGTCTTCCGTGAAAATATTACACAGATACTTTGAATTCTTCTTTTCTGTGTTTCCCCTGCCAACATTATTGGTAGGTTTCTTATCCCCTTACCATTCTTTCATTGTTTCTTCTTTCTGTCAGGGCTGCTGGGTGGCCTTCTGGTTTGTCGATTGCACATTATGTACATCTGACATTTGAGTAGGGGGAGAAACCGAACCAATGGTCTGGCTGGCCACTGTCAGCTATATTGACAATTGCTGCTATTGATTAGACAACTGATCAACGAGATTCATTTGTGTTGAACCAACAATACCATCGAAATGTGGTCCAGATATCTGTATGGTCTTGTCAAGTATTGACCGCGGTGCATCTGGAAAAACTTTGTAAAGTAAAATAGACTGAGAGTAAATTAGCTCTAGCTGTTGAGCTCTCATTATCGCTTCTTATTCTGAAAAGACCCCGACATTGTGACGTCTTTAGATAACTGTGGTACCAAAGAATTAAGGAACCACTCAAGCAAGAATGCTGGTGGGACTGGTACTTTTATCAAAATCTTCTAACGTCTCCATTCTCGGATGTGATCGGAGATATGGTCCGTCTTTGTCTGCTCAAAGTTGGCCAACAACTCAGTGCTAGCATCGTATCTCACAGGTAGTTGAAAATGGTTTAATAAATCCATTTCCAATTCGCCAAAGGTAGAGTATCTTGAGCGGTCGAGCTCAATGTACCATTTCGCAACACTCCCGATGAGAGTGCATTGAAACAAACACAACTGGATGGAGTTATCTCTCAAAGAGTTGGACGAGCACCTTAAATGGAAGGTAGTCACATGATTGCCTGGATCTTCATTAGGCTTAGCTTTGAACTTTGGAATGTCTAAAGGAAACTTGGTTGGTATGGGAGGCCAACGTGGATTGTGACAGATGGGGTCATTTAATAACCTTGTCAAGTCTGTGCAAAGTTTCTAGAAATGGTAATTTGGGTTGTTGATTATAACCAGGGAAAAATGATCCTGGAGTTTGGTTGGCACCAGGTTGCCAGGAAAAGTTATGTTGCTGGTTAGGGTTCCGGTAATAATCATCGACTGACTCCTGTAATAGGACGTAAAAGGTTGGGCTTGCTTTGCATTCCAAGGATTTTGGGAAGGGTTTCCTCCTACCGATCCCCAACGAGGGAACTAATCCCTACCACATATTCCAAAGTCCTTGTGAGGAAGGAATTCCTATGTTTTCCCCCTGTGTAGGAATAGTACCCTGCATAGGATTTTGTTGTCCATAACTGGGGTTGCCCCCGACCGAGACAACAACTGACAAGAAAGAGTTGTTACCAAATGTGTCGAACAAAGAGAATGATGTCAAACCTACTGGCATGCTATAAGAAGGAAGTCCTTGACTACCTGCTCCAAATGAACTATAGTTTACGTTCAACCCAGTAGAGTGCTGGTGAGCACCGCTAAGCAAAGGGGATGAAGGGGGTATATGAACCCCTCCCTAAGGGAAAGCGTTATAGGGATCTGAAGTGTGTTCGAGCTCCCTGCCCCTAGAACTAAATTTTGTAGAGTGGAGTAGGAAAGGACATAGTTCGTATCGAAGCCAGGCATCCCGTATGAGAACAAAGGGCCTGTCGAACTCTAGGTGAAAGGAGGAGTGATCGTTGCCATAGATAGGAATCAGACCATTTCCTGAGGTAGAGGCAGTCGAGACCATAGTGGTCCGGACCATCGACACTTGTTTAGGAGGTGGGAAACCCCCTATAGTGACAACCATAGAGGGAATATGAGGATTCACTGAAGAAGTAGCAACATTTGTCTCCATCGCTTCTTGTGACACTACTAGACGCTCATAAGGTTTAGCCTATACGATGATGGGCGCTGATAGATCAATGATCAGAGGGTTATATGGACCAAGAGCTTCTGCTACGAGCTCAGAAATGGTTGGTTCCTCTGGAATAAAATTTTCTCCTCTCAAAGATGGGTCGGGCTTAGTCGCCTCAAAAGACCCTTGCTGGTCTAGTCTTCACCTTAGCGGTGGTGAGGGTGGCTCCAGATTAACCAGTGACAGGACAAGAAGCCTTCACGATTGGCAGAGCTCCTAATCCTCCATGGTGTGAGAAGATCAATGACACACTAGGGATTTATATTAATGTTAAATACCATCACACACTAGAAAAATATCCTATGAGATAAGACAAGCAGATCACTAGCTAGTTGGAAGAACAGTTACACCAGCCAACACTAGAGAAACTTACTGGTGCAAGTGCAACTCGAATACGAAAGAACCCTCCAGGTATACTCTGCAAAGTATGGATCGATGTCTTCCCTAGGTACCGTGGTATACCCCTGAAGTCACCTATGTAAGTCACTAATATAAAGGCAACTAGGTTTCCAGTGCGTGAACAGTCACCAGGCGGGTACAGTCGACAGTCAGGTGGACTACAATGAGTAGGGTATCAATCCTGAAACCTATCAAGGGTATCAAAAGCAAGTGTTCCAGAAGATGACTAAGGACCTCGAACGGATTCGAGACCCACGAATCTCTGTGGCAAATGTGATCAATGAAATCCCAAGATAAGCCCTCTATATGCATTCCCCACTACGCTTAGTCCGACTTTGGAGGGGTTATCTCCACTACCTTTCCACATACAACCTCATGTTTAGCCCCTGTGTTAGAGGGGGGTCCCGGATAACTGTCATGATTACTAGACTTTCAAGCACTCCTTAGCACAGACTCTTATATTTGTTTTTGTAGCCTTGAAGAGTTTCCCCTCCAATCCTAAATCAAGGCTCTAGCCTAGACTAAATTGATGGACCCTACAAACACAAAGTCTAATAAATTTTAATTAAGCATTAATTTTAGTGGCTATCTTAAGTCAAAGGGAATGGAAGTGAAACCAGTGATGTTCTTTAAGAGATGAAAGAGAAGAGAATAAGATGAAATTGAAAACAAACTACTTCTTCTTCACAAATAAAGATTTGCCAATTTAAACTCTTTAACCAAACTTTTTTGTATCTACTTTTCTCAGATCTTTGAAAAGGAAAAACTTAAAACAAGATTTTTCTCGACTATGAGCTACTTAATGTCCTAAGAATTCACATAAATAACTTAAGAAAATTTTCTTTTTCCTTGGTAAATAAAACAACTAACCTGAACTACTTTTACCAAACAAAGAAATGATTTTTTTTTTTATTGTTTTGTGGTTCAAAACAAGAAATTTGAAAATGAATTCTTTTCTCTTCTTCTAAAGAAAAAAGGGAAAAATGACGAAAAGTCAAGACCAATAAATGACTTATGGCCCATCGCATATCACATGGAGTCACTGACAATACCAAGCAGGCAGGTCATAACAGACTCACAAACTTGTCTAAAAACCCTAGTAAAGAAAACAAAAGAAATCTTTGATAAAAAGAAAGCTATGCTGAGGTCAGACCTAGGCTACAAATTGCTATAACAGAGACCAGGGTTAGATCAAGAAAACCCCTGAGAAGTGTGACTTCTGACAGGGAAGAGGATGACTGCCTCTTCTTTAAATTTTTTTTTCTCAACACAAGCATGCTACTAACACTTTAGCAGCCTGTGTATGTACGTGGGTTGTCCAAAGGCCTGGAACGTATATACGCGTGCAAGCCCACTACAGGCTGCGTACACCTCTGTATCTTCTAAAAAAAAATGAAAACCAACAGTCAAGCAAAGGCAGGGAGTACTAGTATGGAAGACCAAAATCCCTTAAAGACACAAAAGCTTACATAAACTCAAAAAATAGTAAATAAAATGATTCAAAACACCCAAAAAGAATATCCCAAAAAAACCCTAGAGGTTTCCCCAGTACGGTCGCTAATTCTTCTATAGCAGGAAAACCCCTCTATGGACTACACCAGGGTTCTAAAGTGCAGAAAAAGCTAACCGTCTAAAGTTTCCTACTTTTAACAACTATCCCTTCATTACCCCAAAATCATACATAAAAGACAAACTATAGGGATCTGGTAGGCATACCTTAAACTCCGCGTCCCGTGTCGATCCCTTTGCACTTAACTGTTTCTCGATTGCAGATATCCTCCCAAGGCCAACCTGCATTCACCGAAATAAAAATAAGAAACTACAAGCATGCATTCTATATAAGGATTAGTGGGTTAGACATCATAAAAAAAAATGTAAACAAATCATAAATATTTAAGACATCATTTGGCGAGACGAAAAAATTATTTCTTTATATTAATATCAAAAAATTAGTTTACAATATGAGACCAGAAACTGCTCCTCGAACTCGGTCCTAGGATCCTCGTCACCATGCACCAACTGCTTCCACGCATTCTTCTACTCTTTAGTTCTCTCTAGGGAAATGGCAAGGGTTTGTGATGGAGGAAGAAGAAATTCTGGCTCAAACTCACCATGTGGTTGCAAAATATTGGGGCAAAGGGGGAATACTGAAATGGGCAGAGTTTCTATGCTCTTATGTGTGACGTCCCAAAAAAATAAAATAATTTTGAAATTTAAATTTGCTGAAAAATTCATTCCGTTTTTAGTAAATTCGAATTTGGAATTTTTTTTCTTCCATTTATGGAAATTCCGAATTTCAAATTTGATAATTGTAATTAATTATTATGACTGTTGGGCACAGACCTGATTTGACCCAACTAACTATTTGACTATGACACTTTTATGAAAACATAATATTTTATATTGATTTGCAGGAGGTCAAATGGAACAACCATGTTAAATTTAGCTGACCATGACTCCATGAGTGGGGAACATGTTGGAACTACCTCTGGGCTGATTGTTACAAGTGGAAAATCAGTGATTTGGCCATTGGCAGCCCCTGAAAATAAGGGATTTATAAAGCTATGGAAATTCCCAAGGGAGGGAAAAAGACCTAGGCAAATTGTTAAATAGCATATGTGAGGAGGCAAGACGCTACCAAGTATGCTGGGGAAAGGAGACTATTGATTTTATTTCCTTGCTATTATGAGCACTACTGAGTGAGTGTGAGGCAAGAGGATTCTGCTGGAATTGAAGGACATTACTAGAGAGGATATTTCAAGTTCACCCTCATGGAATCATGGTCAGGCTAGGGGGTGAATCGGGCAAGTAAATTGGCTGCCCTGTTCTACGGTTGGGAGGAACGTGGCTGTTCCCTTTGGCTTTCCGCAAATTTGATTTAGATATGCTACTCTACCTTATCCTGTTTAAATGTCATGTGCTGCAATCTGTTTACTTCTATGAATGAATTTCTGGTCTAATACTGTGGTGGTGAAAGATCTATCCATTACTTCCTAGTCGTTAGTTAGAAATGCACTTATTTGATTAGGACGTGATACTGAGTAATTACTAAGGTCATTGAATGTATTAACTGGTAAGACGAGTTCTGTAGAAGTTACTACTCTCATAATAGTATGGGCTACAAACTACATCTATCTTCTTAATTAATTTTGTTGAGCAAAAGAAATTAAATTGTTTGCATAATGTGATTGAAGATAAGCGTACCAATATCTATGGAAAATTATATTTCCTGTAGATGATTATAGTATACAATGAGTCTCCTCTAGTGAATATACAAGTTCAAATTCAAAGTAAATACACCCTGTATCACTGAGATTATATTCGATATGCATATAGACCGGTACAGGTATATTATGAACAGAGATACGTTATATAATGGGCGTTTTGTATCAATGGTACAATGACGCTGCAGTGAACTGACTACAACAGAACCTGGAAAACTATATATATAAACATATACGTAGGAAAATAATTCAACAAATTCCACAAACCCCATTACAGAAAAATTGGAGTATATATACATCAGTACGGTTTTAGTAGTAAATTAGTGATGACTCTGTTGATTAAAGATGCACCTACAATATAACAACAAACTTCTGTCGTAGGGACAATGCTATTTATTTCTGGTGATTAGACTGATAAAATGCTTGTTTAATAGCTGTAGTAGGAACATAAGGTAAGTAGTAATTTGCATAGCGAAGCCACGGTGTAATATGTTAATCAGGGCAAGACAGAGTATCTGGTATAAAGGAGTAAAGTAATCACATGAAAAAGAAACAAATACGAATTTTGAAAGTCTCGATCTATTATAATCTCAATCGGACCAATGTATTTTCCTGTATTATTTCCAATCGATACATTAAAAACCCCAAAATCTGGATGGAATCCCACAGGCATAGGATTCCCACGAAAACATTTACGCAATTGGTTCATGAGTCAAATTACGAATGGGTGGAATGAGGCTCAGGTTAAAACTCCTACCATTACTAATTTTATATCAGAAATAAGTGCACGAGCATAAACAAAACTTGGAAGTCATGAATGCAATCGCACAATTCCAGTGGAAAACAAACCCTTAGGCGCACTTATTACTGTGCTAGTTTTAGGTATATTACCATGCATAGCCAAATCATATTGGGAATGACTGTGTAATCAATAATAATATGAATTTGGGGAAAATAACTAGGATAATTCAGGAAATGAATTCAACTCTGTAATTACAAACCGGTTTTCAGGAATATAGAGGAATATGTTAAACACAGAAAGTGACAGTACAGAACCCGTTACTTCATATGTATTCACAAAAAAATAAACTCAATGCATGATGATCATATTACATAAAATGAACGACTGTCTAGTTATCACAAATCCATCCAGGCGCAAGCTGGGCATGCTTTCTAAGTACCAAAATATTAATACAATTTAGGGCGTACCCTTGACCAACTAATATAGAACTTGGGACGAAAGGTCCTCAAGTTATTAAGGACTGGACATAGCCTTGACCATTGGTGCTAGTAAACTCGAAATAACTTATACGGAGGGGTACTATATTTGGAACCCGAATACCTCTTGAAGGAGTGAAGAGGGCATTCCCATGCTTCGGTGTGATCGCACCCTCCACAAGGTAATGCGAAACATTAGAATATATTTGACAGAAATAATATGATCAAATTAAGGAACAAAACGTAACTAGCAGAGGCTGATGAAATACTTAACTGTAATGGAGGGTTTCATACCCTTTGCCATCACACCGAACCGTGTGCCTCCCAGACCGAAAAGGGGAGAGGAGATCGAGTCTCCCTGATGAGTACCCTCGCACATCAAAGGGGCCCATCATTAGTGATGAATACCAGTATTTAATCCAAAAGAAACATTTCAGGGAATGATATGCATATGATGATCATAAAGTAATGGTAAATATAAAACCAATGTAAAATTCCAAATATAAACGGAAAGGATTAAAACGCCTCTGGCCATTAGAGCATCACCTCTAATCGATCTAATAACACTGGTGAATTTATTAATTAAACACGGAGAGTTCAAGATCAACACTATGCCGACAGGTCTGTACGCACCCAAGCAAGGAAAACCCGGTCATAACACTCTGTCAACTAGGAGACTAACTGATGGAAGATGCCAGGCCCAGTAACAAAAGTCTAATCCAAAAAGAATACTCTGGATAAACAAGTATAACATACATTGGGATAAGTTCTTCCACAAGAGGAGAATGGCTCGGCCTAGAAAGGAAGGCTAGTACAGAGAAGGGGTAAACTGTGAAAAACCTAAACATTGCTAGGGTACCACCGACCCATTTTACTATAGTAAGCTCGAAAAAAAAAAAAATACTACCGAGGAACTGAACGGGTAACTGGAGTATGCAGAAACATTCTTGACGAGACAGAAAGATTCGAATGCATAAATAAAGGAACAGTCAAAGGCGACTTACCTCGCACATGATGCTCGTCGAGAAGTTCCTTCCAAGATCCATCCCACCTGGAACAAGGGACGAATCACAAACTCATGACCATGATGCTAAAGCCAAGAAGAAAATGGTCTGAAACGTTTCATTCTCCTTCACCAAGCCAAGACCGGAATGAAAGTGAAAGCTATGGAATAACCTTCACATGGAGTAATGGGGATGGGGTAATCATACTTGGGCCATGTGAATATATGGTAAGTTGTCGACAGTACATTGGGGCACGCAAGCTGAGTAATGAACCGAATAAACTCATGTCAAGGCACCTTAAATGTTGCAGACAGGCCTTTAAGGAAAGATAGTTCCGACCTCTATCGGTTGTTCAGAATATTAATGACAAGGTACACCGGGTAGCCTACTTAGGGGTACTTTCTCGTCTTGCTATACTGGTTATATGTTGAATCCTAACCGCCATTGTATTAACCTTCTGAAGTGGATAGCCTAATGTCATTAATTATCGAGAAGTTATGTAATGGCACGATTGTAACCATAACCTTTCCAAGTTGATCCTCTGCACGCTTTAATTCGTTTGTGCAGAATAGTGTCCGATATATACCCAAACATTATCTGGTTAAAAGTGTTTCTACATAATGTTAACCTCTTCTTTTAGACCTTATAATAGTATATCAGAGTGATTGTTATAAGACCCTTACAACTACGACCATCACACTAATATGATAGTGGTTCTAAGTAGTTACATCTCCATATCATAAAGTGGGTTTTGAAAACGAAAACGGTGGATAGACTAAGTTTCAATGAAACCAGATATCCTTAGTTATGTACCTGTGTTCATGTATAACTCAATTCTGAAATAGGAAGAGGCGACTATATGTTAAATTATGATAGAGAAGAAAAGGCAATAAGACTGCTATACATTATGGTTGACGAATGACTAAAAGTTTTGAGACACAAAATCAACTCAAAGTACCCAATTATTTATTTTTTTTTTATGTAAATTTTGGGGTACATTACATATGGTATCAGAGAAAAAAGGTTACAACACTGGACCTGAACAGGGCCACAATAGCTTCTTAGTATATATAGTCCGATTTATGTAAAACTAATAAAATCTTATGGTTACAAACATAAATACATTTCTGTTTTGTGTTAATTATGGCAGCTCAGGACGATGCAGAAATCAGGATGGGAGAAAATCCACAGCAAGGACCCCCTGGAGATCCAAGACAGAACAATGATGGAAGCTCACCCACGAAAGTGTTAGAAATAATGAGGAACCTTATTGTTGAACTACAGATTTTCAAAGCAGACAATGAAAAATTGAAGAAAGCACAGTAGGAACAACAAGAGATAAATGAAGTCCTATTGTGCAGTATAGTGACCAAGAAAATCCCAAAGGATGATAACCACAAGGAAGAAGTCAACAAAAGGGCCTCCAAGAACTCAGGGCTAGAAACATAAAAATGAGATAGTATGTCTGAAGGAACACCTTCAGTCGAAGACAAAACTAAATCAGACAGAAAAATAAAACAAGTAGACCACCTCGAAGGAGAATTTAAAAAGATTAAACCAGTTACCTTTGATGGAGAATCCAGGACAGGAGAAGAAGCTGAGGCATAGTTGTTGGACATAAAAAAATACTTCCAGATCTACAACTATTCAACATGAAGGTAAGAATGGCCATCTATAATCTGAAAGGGAAGGCCAACATTTGGTGGAAGGTCCTGAAATTGGCCAAGGGCCTAAAGGAGAAACAGTTGGAATGGGATGACTTTAAAAAGTATTTCAAGAAACAATACCTTTCGGAAAGTTATTAGGAAAGGAAGACAAAAGAATTTTACGAGTTACGATTTAGACAGATGACAATGGAGGACCTTGTAAATAAATTTCTGGAACTGCTAAGGTTTGTACCGTACATCTGGGAGGATAAGGTAAAAATCCAGTGATTTCTAAGCTGTCTACCACAGTCCTACAAGGACAGAATTGAGTTTGACAACCCCAAATCCTTGAGCGAAGTATTCAGGAAAGCACGAATGTGCTACGACCAGTATAAACAACGGGTAGAGTTTCCCAAATCCTGGAAGGATAATAAACAAGATCGAATGAACCAACATAAGAAGGGGTACCAACCAACTCCTTATCGAAATACAACAAAAAGTTTTCCGAGAAAATATTTTCACTCCAATCATCCGAATACTCAAGGCAACGGTAAACCAGTAAACCTAGGAATGAAGAAGTTCGGGGATAGCTCCCGCGAGCCATTAAAGTGTTGGGAATGTGGAGAGCCTCATCTAAGGAGGAACTGTCCACGTTTGAGTTCAACAAACAGAACTGCTGTTCATAATTTGCAGGAAGCCTCGACGGTGGGAGATGTGGGTAGAAGCCTACATCGGATAAATGCAGCCATAGATGGTCGACAAACTGACCACCAGTCCTCGGTGGTAGAAATCGAAGGTAAAATCAATGACACTCAATTTTTTTTTTAATTGACCCTGGAACTACGTTAAGTTATATTATACTTAATGTGGTAGAGTCAAACAAACTTAAGAAACTGAAGCACGCAAAATCATGGCTTGTACAATTAGCGACTGACACTAAAAGGAAAGTAGTTGACTTTGTTCTGGATTTTGAGTTCAGCTTGGATGGTCAAAATATAAGGACCAATCTGAACATCCTACCACTAGGATCTTACGATATGATTATCGGGATGGATTGGTTGGAACAACACAAAGCAGTACTAGATTGCTATACAAAGATACTTAGCTATAAGGACGATTTTGGCACTGTTAGAACAACCCAAGGTATACCAAAACTGGTATCAGTCAGACAAGTTTCAACAATGCAACTCAAGAAATGTATGAGAAAGGGATGCCAAGTTTATGCCATCCAAGTAACGAATCTGCTAGAAAAAGATGATAAGCCAAAACTAGAAGACTTTGCTGTCCTACATGACTTCAGAGACATGTTTGTGGATGAGATACCAGATTTACCTCCTATAAGGGAAATAGAATTCTCCATAGACCTACTACCAGGTTCAACCCCTATCTCAAAGGCACCTTACCGAATGAGTCTACCAGAACTGACAAAATTAAAAATACAGTTACAGGAATTGTTGGACAAAGAGTATATCAGACCAACTGTCTCACCATGGGGGGCACCAGTCCTCTTTGTGAAAAATAAAGACGATACTCTAATACTATGTATTGATTATAGAGAATTGAACAAAATGACTATTAAGAACAAATAACCCTTACCAAGAATAAATGATCTGTTCGATCAAGTAGGTGGGGCCAAGATCTTTTCAAAGTTGGATTTACGATCTGGTTATCATCAAGTTAGGATAAAAGATGAAGACATAAGAAAAACAACTTTTCGGACAAGATATGGACACTACAAATTCGTAGTCATACCTTTTGGACTCACTAACGCACCAGCCACGTTTATGTGTCTGATGAACAATATTTTTCAGTCAGTACTCAGATAAGTTTGTGGTAGTATTTATCGACGATATTCTGGTCTATTCAAAAATGGAAGAGGAACATGATGAACACTTAAGAATAGTTCTGCAAACATTGAGGAAACACAAACTGTACGCCAAATTTGACAAGTGTGACTTCTATCAAAAATAAATACAATATCTGGGACATGTGATTTCAGCAGAAGGCATTACCGTAGACCCGGAAAAGACAAAAGCCATTATGGAATGGTTGGTGCCTAAGGATGTAGCAGACATACGATCGTTCATGGGAATCACCAGATATTACCGTAGGTTTATAGAAGGGTTTTCCAAGATAACCTACCCTATCACATCATTACAAAAGAAAGGAACCAAGTTTAACTAGTCAGAGAAGTGCCAAGACAGTTTTAACAAACTGAAGGGATTATTGACAACTGCACCCATATTTAAGGTAGCAGACCCTGATAAAGACTTCACCATATGTGTGGATGCAAGTAAAGAAGGACTAGGTGGTGTCCTAACTCATAAAGGACACGTTATTTTTTATGAGTCCCAGAAATTAAAACAACATGAGCGAAATTATGTCACTCATGACTTAGAATTAACAGCAGTAATACACGCCTTAAAAATGTGGCGACACTACATAATGAGCAAAAAATTCCTACTCTTAATGGATAATAGCGGGGTGAAATATCTGTTTAACCAACTGGATCTTAATGCAAGACAAGCAAGGTGGCTAGACTTCTTGAGCGAATTCGACTTCGAGGTCAGACACATCAAGGGTAAGGAAAATAAAGTAGCAGACGCGTTAAGTAGAAGAGTCCATGGGTTATTTGAAATAAATATCAGTAGGGCAGAAAGTGACCTGGAACAAAGGATAAGGAAGGAAGGTATTAACGACGGAAATTACACTAAAATGATGGTAGAATTACAGGACAATACCGCAAACTCAGATAAATAAGATCTAAGTATCAACCAGAAAGGACTAATACGATTTAAAAACAGACTTTACATACCAGA
Source organism: Picea engelmannii (assembly GCA_009831015.1). Taxonomy (NCBI): domain Eukaryota; kingdom Viridiplantae; phylum Streptophyta; class Pinopsida; order Pinales; family Pinaceae; genus Picea; species Picea engelmannii. The sequence goes on from ML811076.1 coordinate 351,501, forward strand.
TTCAACAGAGTTAAAATTAACAGTCTTGGACAAAGTCCATAAGAAACCGTATTCTAGCCATCCATGTTACCAGAAAACGATAACAACACTTAGAAAACTATTTTATTGGCCTAATATGAAGGGTGAAACAATAGAATACTTGGCTAGGTGCCAAGATTGTCAGCAGGTTAAGGCCGAACACCAACATCCAACCGACCTATTACAACCATTACTAGTACTCGAATGGAAGTGGGAGACCATATCGCTGGATTTTATAATAGGTTTGCCTAAAACTCAGAAACAAAATGATTCTATTATGGTTGTAATCGATAAACTCAGTAAGTTTGCACACTTTATTCTTGCAAAGTCTAATTTTAAAGCTATAAACATTGCTGAAATATTCATGAAAGAAATTTTTAGACTGCATGGTATTCCTAAAATGGTGATTTCAGATAGAGACGTCAAATTCACATCTGCCTTTTGGAAGGAATTGTTTGCAAGGCTAAATACTAACTTGAATTTCAGTATGATTTATCATCCACAAACAGATGGATAGACCAAAAGGACAAACCAAATCATGGAGGATATGCTCTGCATGTACGTAAGAACAAAACCGAACAAGTGGGAAGACTATCTACACTTGGTAGAATTTGCATATAACAATGGATACCAAACTTCGGCTAAATTGAGCCCTTTCGAAACACTATACGACATAAAGTGTATGACTCCAATTAGTTGGGATAACCCAGTTGACAGACTCATGGTGGGACTAGAGATGCTCCAAGAAATGGAAAACAGGGTAAGGAAGGTACAACAAAATTTGAAAGAAGCACAGGATAGACAAAAGAGCTATGTAGATCAGAAAAGAAGACCATGACTTGACTTGGAATTTCAAGTGGGAGACCATGTTTATTTGAAGGTCAAATCCCAAAGAAGCTCATTGAAGTTATGGAACTGTGCCAAGTTGACACCCAGTTTTTGTGGACCCTTCGAGATCCTAGCTCGGATTGGACCCGTAGCATATCAACTTGCACTTCCAGCTAATCTGAGAATTCATAATGTATTTCATATTTCTTTGTTGAAAAAGTATATTCATGACCCTACTCATATGATTTATTGGAACTTGGTGCAAGTGGAACCCAAAGGCGAGTTCCAGGTGGAATCCCCGCGCATTCTGGACCAGAGAGAAATAGCGCTTCGAAATAGAGCCGTCACTTAGGTAAAGGTGCAATGAAATCACTTTAGTCCCGAGGAGGCCACTTGGGAGTTGGAGGGAGATTTACGGAAATCTCATCCAATCCTGTTCCAGGAAAGGAACGAAACACCGAGGACAATGTTTTACTAAAGGGGGAAAGGATGTGACGTCCCAAAAAAATAAAATAATTTTGAAATTTAAATTTGCTGAAAAATTCATTCCGTTTTTAGTAAATTCGAATTTGGATTTTTTTTTTCCATTTATGGCAATTCTGAATTTCAAATTTGATAATTGTAATTAATTACTATGACTGTTGGGCAGAGACCTAATTTGACCCAACTAACTATTTGACTATGACACTTGTATGAAAACATAATATTTTATATTGATTTGCAGGAGGACAAATGGAACAACCATGTTAAATTTAGCTGACCATGACTCCATGAGTGGGGAACATGTTGGAATTACCTCTGAGCTGATTTTTACAAGTGGAAAATCAGTGATTTGGCCATTGGCAGCCCCTGAAAATCAGGGATTTATAAAGCTGCAAAAATTCCCAAGGGAGGGAAAAAGACCTAGGAAAATTGTTAAATAGCATATGTGAGGAGGCAGGACGCTGCCAAGTATGCTGGGGAAAGGAGACTATTGATTTTATTTCCTTGCTATTATGAGCACTACTGAGTGAGTGTGAGGCAAGAGGATTCTGCTAGAATTGAAGGACATTGTTGGAGAGGATATTTCAAGTTCGCTCTCATGGATTCATGGTCAGGCTAGGCGGTGAATCGGGCAAGTAAATTGGCTGCCCTGTTCTACGTTTGGGAGGAACGTGGTTGTTCCCTTTGGATTTCGGCAAATTTGATTCAGATATGCTACTCTACCTTATCCTGGTTAAATGTCATGTGCTGCAATCTATTTACTTCTATGAATGAATTTCTGGTTGAATACTGTGGTGGTGAAAGATCTATCCATTACTTCCTAGTCATTAGCTAGAAATGGACTTATTTGATTAGGATGTGATACTGAGTAATTACTAAGGTCATTGAATGTATTAACCAGTAAGACGAGTTCTGTAGAAGTTACTACTTTCATAATAGTATGGGCTACATACTACATCTATCTTCTTAATTAATTCTGTTGAGCAAAATAAATTAAATTGTTTGCATAATGTGATTGAAGACAAGCGTACCAATATCTATGGCGAATTATATTTCATGTAGATAATTATAGTATACAGTGAGTCTCCTCTAGTGAATATACAAGTTCAAATTCAAAGTAAATACACCCTGTATCACTGAGATTATATTCGATATGCATATAGACCGGTACATGTATATTATGAACAGAGATACGTTATATAATGAGCATTCTATATCAGTGGTACAATGACGCTGGAGTGAACTGACTACAACAGAACCCGGAAAACTATATGTATATATATATATATATATAAACATATACGTAGGAAAATAATTCAACAAACTCCACAGACCCCATTACAGAAAAATTGGAGTATATATACATCAGTGCGGTTTTAGTAGTAAATTAGTGATGACTCTATTGATTAAAGATTCACCTATAGTATAACAACAAACTTCTATCGTAGGGACAATGCTATTTATTTCTGGTGATTAGACTGATAAAATTCTTGATTAATAGCTGTAGTAGGAACAAAAGGTAAGTAGTAATTTTCATAGCGAAGCCACAGTGTAATATGTTAATCAAGGAAAGATAGGGTATCTAGTATAAAGGAGTAAAGTAGTCACATGAAAAAGAAACAAATACGAATTTTGAAAGTCTCAATATATTATAATCTCAATCGGACAAATGTATTTTCTTGTATTATTTCCAATCGATACATTAAAAACCCCAAAATCTGGATGGAATCCCACAGGCATAGGATTCCCACGAAAACATTTACGCAACTAGTTCATGAGTCAAATTACAAATGGGTGGAATGAGACTCAGGTTAAAACTCCTACCATTACTAATTTTATATCAGAAATAAGTGCATGAGCATAAACAAAACCTGGAAGTCATAAATGCAATCGCACAATTCCAATGGAAAACAAACCCTTAGGTGCACTTATTACTGTGCTAGTTTTAGGTATATACTACTGTGCATAGACAAATCATATTGGGAATGATTGTGTAATCAATAATAAGATGAATTATGGGAAAATAACTAGGATAATTCAGGAAATGAATTCAACTCTGTAATTACAAACCGGTTTTTGAAAATATAGAGGAAGATGTTAAACACAGAAAGTGACAGTACATACCCTGTTACTTCATATGTATCCACAAAAAAATAAACTCAATGCATGATGATCATATTACTTAAAAGGAACGACTGTCTAGTTATCACAAATCCATCCAGGTGCAAGCTGGGCGTGCTTTATAAGTACCAAAATATTAATACAATTTAGGGCGTACCCTTGACCAACTAATGCATAACTTGGGATGAAAGGTCCTCAAGGTATTAAGGACTGGACATAGCCTTGACCATTGGTGCTAGTAAACTCGAAATAACTTAGACGGAGGGGTACTGTATTTGGAACCCGAATACCTCTTGAAGGAGTGAAGAGGGCGTTCCCATGCTTCGGCGTGATCGCACCCTGCACAAGGTAATGCAAAATATTAAATTATATCTGACATAAATAATATGATCAAATTAAGGAACAAAATGTAACTAGCAGAGGCCGATTAAATACTTAACTGTAATGGAGGTTTTCATACCCTTCGCCATCGCGCTGAACCATGTGCCTCCCAGACCGAAAAGGGTAGAGGAGCTCGAGTCTCCCTGATGGGTACCCTCGCACATCAAAGGGGCCCATCATTAGTGATGAATACCAATATTTAATCCAAAAGAAACATTTCAGGGAATGATATGCGTATGATGATCATAAAATAATGGTAAATATAAAACCAATGTAAAATTCCAAATATAAACGGAAAGGATTAAAATGCGTCTGGCCATTAGAACGTCACCTCTAATCGATATAATAACACCGATGAATTTATTAATTAAACACAGAGAGTTCAAGATCAACACTATGCCGACAGGTATGTACGCACCCAAGCAAGGAAAACCCGGTCATAACACTCTGTCAACTAGGAGACTAACCGATGGAGGATGCCAGGCCCAGTAAAAAAAGTCCAATCCAAACAGAATACTCTGGATACACAATTATAATAGACACCGGGATAAGTTCTTCCATAAGAGGAGAATGGCTCGGTCTCGAAAGGAAGGCTAGTACAGAGAAGGGGTAAACTGTGAAAAACCTAAACATTGCTAGGGTACCACCGACCCCTTTTACTACAGTAACCTCGAAATAAAAACAAAAATACTACCGAGGAACTGATTAGGGAACTGGAGTATGCAGAGATCTGCTTGATGAGACAGAAAGATCCGAATGCATAAATAAATGAACAATAAAAGGTGACTTACGTCGCACAGGTTGCTTGTCGAGAAGTTCCTTCCAAGATCCCTCCCACCTGGAACAAGGGCTGAATCAAAAAATCATGACCACGATGCTAAATCCAAACGGAAAATGGTCTGAAATGTTTCATTCTCCTTCACTAAGCCAAGACCAGAATGAAAGTGAAAGCTATGGAATAACCTTCGCATGGAGTAATCCGGATGGGGTAATCATACTTGGGCCATGTGAATATATGGTAAGTTGTCGACAGTACATTGGGGCACGCAAGCCGAGTACTGAACCAAATAGACTCATATCAAGGCACCTTAAATGTTGTAGACATGCCTTTAAGGCAAGATAGTTCCAACCTCTATCGGTTGCTCATAATATTAATGACAAGGTACACTGGGTAGCCTACTTAGGGGTACTTTCTCGTCTTGCTATACTGGTTATATGTTGAATCCTAACCGCCATTGTATTAACCTTCTGAAGTGGATAGCCTAATGTCGTTAATTATCGGGAAGTTATGTAATGGCACGATTGTAACCATAACCTTTCCAAGTTGATCCTCTGCACGATTTAATTCATTTGTGCAGATTAGTGTCCGATATATACCCAAACATTATCTGGTTAAAAGTATTTCTACATAATGTTAACCTCTTCTTTTAGACCTTATAATAGTATATCAGAACGAGTGTTATAAGGCCCTTACAACTACGACCATTGCACTAATATGCTAGTGGTTCTAAGTAGTTACATCTCCATATCATAAAGTGGGTTTTGAAAACATAAACGATGGATAGTATTAAGTTTCAATGAAACAAGATATCCTGAGTTATGTACCTGTGTTCATGTATAACTCAATTCCGAAATAGGAAGAGGCAACTATATGTTAAATTAGGATAGAGAAGAAAAGGAAATAAGACTGCTGTACATTATAATTGACGAATGACTGAAAGTTTTGAGACACAAAATCAACTCAAAGTACCCAATTAATTTTGTTTTTTATGTAAATTTTGGGGTACATTACATTGTGCTTCTCCGTGGAATGAGACCCCAACACCTTATTTTATAGGCAAAAAAGATAGTAAAAGTTGGGTGTAAATTCTAACCTTGTACAATACCTATTGCAAACTGATATTCAGAAAAGAATAGAAAATATACAATGGCAAATACAAACATTACACAGAGATTTTTCACCTGGAAACCCAAACCGGGAAAACCAACATATATTATATTCATACATTGTGTTACATTGTTTACAATAAAATATACATATAGGAGCCAGCGGCATCCAAAACCCTAACCCAATGACCTGGATTAGTCCAAAACCCTAATTCCTTAATCGGAAATAGAAAACCATCGGCAAAAAACCATGTGCCGAAAAACCACCTAATATCATGTGGTCCCAGAAATATGTTGTCCCGGTAATATGTCGTCCCGACGGAAATATGTCGTCCCAATTTTTTTTTCTGGGGGCGCTGCCCTTGAACCCCCGCGCGGGGGGCTCCGCCCCCCTGCACCCCCCGAGGGGGGGCCTAACAGCCCTCCCTCTAACCCCCCTGCGCACCTGCCACAGACGCTCAGACACTACTACTCGTGCAAATAATATAACACATACCCAACATTCTTCCACTTGTTGTTTTCTTTGCACACAGGGGGTTACAGGGTTACATAGTCAACAATCCAGGGAAGCAATGCCCATGGATCCTCTACACCAAGAGAAATTCTTAGTGCTCACAGATTTTGTTAATGAATCTGCAACATTCTTCAAAGTTTCCACCTTCATCAGTGATACTTTCTTTTCTTCAATCATGTCTCTTACAAAATGATATTGAACATCAATGTGCTTTGTCTTTGAATGATAAGCAGGGT